>CARXXK010001485.1:0-24883 GCA_949089665.1 Macrosiphum euphorbiae
AAAAATGATTAATAATTTAATAAAAATTAATAATTTTGAATTTAACTACCCACCCGATAACCCAATAACACACCTAAAAATACAAGAAAAAAAAGGTGGGCAAGTGGATGTCGCTCTGCTGTACAGTAGGTTACAAGTGGGTCACTGTATAATGGATTATATTAAATTTGAATTCAACGATATAATATCATTGTATAAGAAAAACGATTCTGAGCGGAGACAGTATGTCAGTCTAGGTATAAGACATATTATATACATTATACATATCTATGGTACTAAACCAAAATTTGACCTATAATAGGTAGGTACCTATAATAAATTCCAAAATTAATCATATCAAAATATCCATTAGGTATTTATAACGCGTTATACATCAACAAAAACCGTGATACTATCATAGATATATAATAGTACCCTTTAGAAGTTTCAAGTATCCACGAATAATATTATTCAATCACAACAAAATAACTAAAATAGTTATTTTGGTTTTTTAATATGTAATTTCGTCTAAATTTAAATTTAAAATGTCTGTAAAAAATTCCTGTGTTCAAATATTTTTTTAGATTTTTTGGTTACAGTATGAACTAATTACGAGAACCTTTGTGTTGAATTTGCAATCCTAAGCTATAAAAACTGAACATTTTATAATTTATTAATTACAATGATTGATAATTTTCGAGATTTTGATAAATTTTGTCGAAATTTGATCTTTAAATGCTTATAAAAAAAAACTGTGCCTATGTATTTTTAATATTTTTCAACTGGTATTGTAACAATATATCAGGAGCCTTGTATTAAATTTTTACACTTTTTGGCCCAACAGATAAAACTTTATTGATATTTATAGAAAAAAAAACTAAAAAAAAATTGAAAGCTGTAAATGTCCATAAACAGCTCAAAAAGAGTCAAAATATTTTCAAAATTGTATGGTGTATAGGAAATGCTAATATAAACATTCAGTGAAATTTTCATGTATCTACAGTTATTCGTTTTTGAATTACAACAAAATAAGGAAATCGCTACATGGGAAATCGAGTGAATATTCAATGTTGTAAAAATTTGAATTTCAAACGGTCATAAAAATTTAATTTGACTTTCTTATAGACATTTTTTTTTTTTGATAAAGGTAGATAATCTTATAAGGAATCTTGTGTTTAATTTTCAAATCTTAGATTTAAAAAGAAAAATTTTTACGAATTCTTAACTCAAAATAATTTGCTAATTTTCGTGATTTTTCCATATTTTGTCAATTTTTGAACTTTAAATGCTTATAAAAAAAAATTGTGACCAAGGATTTTTAATATTTTTCATCTGCCTTTGAAACAATATATTAGGAGCCTTCTATTAAATTTTCAAGCTTTCGCAACTAACAAATAAAATTTTATTGCTATTTTTAGAAAAAAAACTAAAAAAAAAATGGAAAATGAAAATGTCCCTAAACAGTTCAAAATAAATCCAAATATTTTGAAAATGTTATCGTGTATAGAAAATGCAAATATAAACAACCAGTGAAAATTTCATGTATATACGTTCATTTGTTTTAGAGTTACACCAAAAACCAAAATCGATTTTTTGGAAAACTAATTTTGCGTAAAACTTCCCGTTTTTCCTTAATTTTTATGTTGTTTTTCTCGGCGCTTGTGAAAACTACTGGGAAATTTATACTTTTGACCCCCCAAAGTACCAACTAGATTCACTTTCCTATCAGAAAAGCTACTGATGAAGAAAATCCAAGCACTTTTACTGTCCTAAAACGTGATGACAGACACAAAAATATAAATAAAAATATAAAAATATAAAAATATAAAAACATACATCATTGTAAAACCAATACATTCATCGCTCCGCTCAGAATCTAATAAATAAAAAAATAAAAAAAAAAACACACATCATTGTAAAACCAATAGGTACATTCATCGCTCCGCTCAGAATCTAAAAGCGTTTAAGTGGGTGTCACTCTGCTGTTCACTAGGCAGTAGCTGTTTACAAGTGGGTCACTGTAATAGATGATGTTAAATTTGAATTATAGGATATAAAATTATTGTATACCTACAAAAAACGATTCTGAGCGAAGACCTATGAGTCAGCCTATGATATATTACTAAGTAGGTATATTTGATGATACCTAATATTATTTTGGATAAAGTAATTTGTTTTACTATTAGGAATTAGTACAACAGTACCTAGGTTAAATTAATTTTACAACAAAATTGCATTTGAAAATATTATTGTTTGTATGAAATATAATTATATACTCTATAAGTTTCATCTACCCACAAATAACATTTTTAAATTACAATTAAATAACTAAAATCGTTATTTTCGGTTTTAAAATGTAATTTCTTCTAAAAAATAAATAACTGAGTTTTTGTTTTTATATTTTTTGGTTATAATATGAACTATTAATGAGAATCTTTTTTTATTTTTTATTTTTTATCGTTACAGTTATAAAATTTAAACATTTTATAATTTTTTAACTAAGTACAATCAAATAGAAAATTTTTAAGATTTTGATGAAATGTTGTCAAAATATGAACTCAAATACTTATAAAAAAAAATGTGATTATAGTTCTTTATAAACTGCTATTTTAACAACTTCTAAGGAACCTTGTGATAAATTTCAATATTAGTATATTAGTATATTATAATATATGATACAATATTTAACAATATAATATATCATGTATAATATGATAACTCAATTATACTTCTTCAAAACATCGCCGCCGTACACCTACCTACCGATCCGAATGCGCGCAACGCAATAATAATAATATTATTATCATTGTTAGGTATCGTTATTATAATCATTATCGTTTTGTGATAATAATTACTATTATTATAATTATAACATTGTGTCGGTGTCGTGGTGCGTTGACTGCCCTGAACAATCGCTCCGCTTCGGATAAGCCGCGGCATCGTTGCGACTCAATTCCGTATAATATGTATATATTATTATGTATTATAATACATATATGATATTATTATACCAAAATTAACCGTTTCGGATGGCCTAAAGGAAGAGGCAATGGCCGTGTATATATACCCATATATACAAAGACACACAGCAAAGTCTCAGCGACTTATTTATGGCGTTTTGGCGTGGCTCTCAACCCCATACAACCCTACCGGAACGTCCGTTTCCCCATTCGTATGGGATGTATACAGCGTGATTCTTTTATCGAACAACACTCATTATTTCAAAAAGTGTAAATTTTTTTGAAAATATTTTTTTACATAGTTTCAAGCCGCTTATAAAACAACGTTTTTATTAAAAAATTATATTTTTAAATATTTTTTATCCTTATAATTTTTTAAGTTTTTTACTTTTTTGAATAACAACATAGGGTTTTAATTTTATATTCCAAAGTAGAATATTTTTCTTAGTATTTTGATACATGAAAATCGAATTTGGGTTGAGTAGTTTATGAGTTATAAGTATTTAAAGTTTAGACGAGCGGAGTGGAGTGGTTCGGGGTTACCCCGCGAAATGTTAGTCCACTTCACCGCTCGTCTAAACTTTAATTACTTATAACTCATAAACTACTCGCCCCAAATTCAATTTTCATGTATCAAAATACTAAGAAAAATATTCTACTTAAGAATATAATATTAAAACCCTATGTTGTAGTAGTATGATTTAGGGGGTTCAAACACACACTAGCCCCTAGCCCCTAGCCCATGCGAGTCAATGCCGTGCGCTGCCATTCCCCCTCCATGCCATGCCATGCCATGCCTTTCTCCAGCACGTGACCTACTATCGCAAACGTGCCCTACACCCCCCCCCCCACCATTAATGTCTATCCCTAAAAATTAAATTAATTCAAATAATTTAATTTAATATTATACTAGTATTTAAAACAATATAATATTATTGTTCTAACAACCTAGTTAGTTGTTTAATAAGACATGAACACAGTTTGTAATAAGTTAGCGACTTATAATAATAAACATAAAATTATTAATGATTTCCCAATACCATACATCTAAGACATTATTATAGGAGGTGTTGGTTAACGTTTCACATTCATATGCGATATATATATTATTATATTATTATAGAGTTCAAACACATACTACTCCCTACTCCCTACTACCTAGTCTATGAGAGTCAATACCGTGCGCGACCATACACATCATGTTATACCATACCCTGCCCCTCCCATCAATACCTAGTGCATACCTCCCCATACCCCTTCCCCCCATCAATGTCAAACATATACCACACCATCCATAGGTTAGGTTATAGAGTACTAGTCCCTAATCAGCCTAGTCCATCCGCGCACCTACTATCCCGACCATACTTCACTACAATCAATGTCTAGTTTATACCACTGAATTAGTAAATTAAATAATACACTACTATCTAAAGGATGTAATTGATATTTTATTAGGAAAGAATAACTTTATATATATATATATATATATATATATCATATTCATATAAACACTATACTATCTTATGCGAATACCTATAGTACAAGCCACACCATACTCCCATCAATATCCATCACTAAAAATATATGTATTATATAATTCTTAACATAATGATAACTATATAGTTATCAAAGACATTATTATATGAGGTATGTTGGTTAAAATTTGACATACATATATGATATATGTATATTATATTATTATAGTTTTAAAATATAGAATAATAACAATATTATAAACATGATGAATTATTAACTATTAGTCTGTTTAGCAAGAACATTCTTATTTCTTAATTTAGCGAATCGTTTAATTATATAGGTACCTACATTGATATACATCTGTAACCACATAAATAATATACCAACATAATAATTAATATAGTATTAATCAATTATAAATAAATAATATACTAATACACCTCCATTTACCTACACCTAAAAAATTGTACTTCAAACTACTATACCAATATATTATACATTCATACCTACCTTAGTTATCCAGGACATTATTAAAGGAGGTATGTTGGTTAACATTTCATATACATATATGACATATGTATATTATTATCGTTTGAAAATATAGAATAGCAACAATATAACACTAACATGATAAATTATTAACTAATAGTCTTTTTAGCAAGAACTTTCTTACTTTCATTAAATATATCTTAGCATGGTAATTACTATATAGTTATCCAATACATCATTATAGGTAGTATGTTGGGGTATCATTACACATTATGCATAACCATATACATCATACCATACCATACCCTCCTCCCATCCACGTCTATCACTAAAAATATATAAATTATATAATTCTTAACATGATGACAATTAAGTATAATGTAGTCATTAAAGACATTATTATAGTAAGTATGTTGGTTAACGTTTCACACACATATGTGAGATATATATATATACATAATATATATTTATAGAACGAAAATATAGAATAACAACTATACAAACATAATAAATGATTGAGTAATAGTTTGTTCAGCAAGATCTTTCTTATTTCTTAATTTAGCGAATCGCTAAAATAAACATTAAGCATGTATATAAAACTCTCAATACTTAACACTAATATATGAACATAATTTAGATATATAACTGTTATATTTAGAAAGTCGGTATGGGTAAGACCTCGTCAGTAGCTATTATTTTAATACTTTAAATGTATCCCAAAATGATTGAAAATATTATGTGAAACAATCATTTAACATAGTAAATTACTAAATAATATTTTAGTAATCTATGGCTTAAAATGTTACCACCACTAAAATATATTACAAATTGATTCATATCATACCATACCCCTCCCCTCCCAATAATACCTAGTGTATACCACCCTATACCCCTCCATCCCATCAATATCTAACATATACCACATCATAACCCTCCATACGTTAGGTTATAAAGTACTAGTCTCTAATCAGCATAGTCCATCCACACACCTACTATCGCATACGTGTGTGACCATATACATCATACTACACCATATTTCACTACAATCAATGTCTAGTACATACCACTGAATTAGTATATTAAATAATACACTACTATCTAAAGTATGTAATTGATATTATATTAGGAAAAAATAAAATATATATCATATTCATATAAACACTATACCTATTATACTATACTATCTTATAAATACCTAGTACATACCACACTATACCCCCCACCCCACAATGTCTATCACTAAAAATATATATTATATAATTTTCAACATAATGATAGGTAACTATATAGTTATCTAAGATATTATTATATGAAGTATGTTGGTTTGACATTACACATACATATATGATATATGATATATGTATATTATATTATTATAGTTTTAAAATATAGAATAATAAAAATATTATAAACATGATAAATGATTAACTAGTAGTCTGTTTAGCAAGTACATTCTTATCTCTTAATTTAGCGAATCGTTAAAATATATATCCATACATTTATATTATATAATATATTAATAATATGTATACCATATAAATAAGTGATTATTGACGATACCTCATCATCTTTAATCGATGTGAAATATGCAAGTCTATGTATATAACTTATATTTAATAAATATTAATACTATAGCGATTTTTTAACAAAAAAAATTTTATACCTCCAGAGAGAATCGAACTCCCGACCCCTAGTTTACAAGACCAGTGCTCTAACCACTGAACTATGGAGGCTATATATCTAAAACTAAGTAAATTGCTACCTCCATCACTCACACCTTAAGAATTTTACTCAAACTACTATAGCTGATATATCATACCTCCAAACATACCTACATTGGTAACCATATAAATAATATAATATTAATCAATATAAATAAATAATATGCTAATATACATCCATTTACCTACACCTGAAAAATTATACTTCAAACTACTATAGTAGTATACCACACATACATTGATAGTTATATAAATAGTATACGTAATAAATAATATACTATTAATCAAGTATAAATATAATTATATGCTAATATACCTCCATTTACGTACACCTGAAACATATACTTCAAACTACTGGACAAATATATCAATTCCTCCAAACATACATACATTTGTAACCATATAAATAATATACCAACACAATTATTAATATAGTATTAATCAATTATAAATAAATATAGACTAATATACTTCCATTACCCATACCTTGAAAACTATACTTCAAACTTCTATACCAATATATCATACATACCTTCAAGCATACATTGATAGGTACATAAGTAATATACTAATGTACCTACATTTACCCACACCGGAAAAATTATACTTCAAACTAGTATAAATGAATCCACAATCAACCAATTAATATTTATCTTAATACGATTGATGTGGATGTGAATCGAATGTTTTCATCTCCGATAAAAAAAAGTTGTATACCTAATGGAGATATTCCAGATCCGAGTTGTCAAACATCAAATGCACTAACGATCTATAATCGATAGAATATTTTAATAAATTCATGTTTAAAGTGTAGCGTATAAATAATTGTATTAAAACGTAAATGTTGTAGTGGATGTGAATAATACAATCAAAGCCAGTGTAGTACTCTATGTAAAGTATTATTAATAATAATACGTATAAATTAAAATCATAGAGCTTATACTTAATCTATTAGATAAAATATATATTTAATGTGATTGAGGGATATGTTTAATAGTTTTACACTGTGTAAATACTAAGGAGTATTTCAAATAAAATATTTTTTACTATATAGATGGAATATAATATATAAATATAATTAAAACAATTTAATTAATTAAATGATACATATCATAAATCGTATATAAACTAAACATAAAAATATATGAATTAATTAATTAATAATAGATTATATTTTGATACAATTATTTATTAACTTAACAATATTAGACATTTATTACCGATATATCGTGTAAATATTAAGGAGTATTTCAAATAAAATATTTTTACTATATACATGTGATATAATATATAAATATAATTAAAACAATTTAATCGATTAAACGATACATATCATAAATCGTATATAAACTAAACATAAAAATATATGAATTAATTAATTAATTAATAATAGATTATATGTTGATACAATTATTTATTAACTTAACAATATTAGACATTTATTACCGATATATCGTGTAAATATTAAGGAGTATTTCAAATAAAATATTTTTACTATATACATGTGATATAATATATAAATATAATTAAAACAATTTAATCGATTAAACGATACATATCATAAATCGTATATAAACTAAACATAAAAATATATGAATTAATTAATTAATTAATTAATAATAGATTATATTTTGAGGCAATTATTTATTATAAACTCATATGTAGCATAGTTAATTAATGGGTATATTTCTAAAAATTTAATATATTCAAATGGATAGCGTGGGTGGGTGAAGGAGCAATTATTACATGAATAACCCCACCGCTTATTTGAATATACAAGTGAATCGGCTAACGTGATAGCCCGTTTAACATCTAGTAATATCCGAGTATCGTGAATAAATCGATAATCAGTTAATATCGAAGAGGTAGGGTCTAACTTTAAATTTATTTCCTTATTAATTTCTTCACAATAGATATCGCGATAAATCCAACTTTTATCAGGAGTGTTATGAGTATGTATATGCATTTTTTCATACACACTTCGATTCGTTGACATACCACTCCTGATATAGTATAAGGGGTAATTATTATATTGATATACTTCCATACACTTAGACATTAAATAGTTTACAATTACACGATTATAGATTTTTATATCAAATATTATAGAGTTACTTATTATATCCCGACTCTCTGACGATGAATTCATGATTTTCCTACACGTTGAAATGTCTGGAGTGGTGTCACCCATCAATTCTTCTAACTATAAAAGTAGTTATAAACCATTAATTTGGGGTAGAATTATCTCCTATCATAAAACAAAATAAAATAAAATAAAAAATAAAAATAAAAATAAAAATAAAAATACATACCATTTTCTCTCTCACTCTGTATAAGTTCGATATACAGATATGTCTGTCAGATAATTGAACGCAGCTCTTCAAATGAAGTCCTATATATCTTAATGTGATATATATATTAACTATTCTGCTAGTAGTAAGGCTCGTGATGTGATCTCTATCGAGTCTAGAACATTTATCGAATAATATTTTATTTATTTAATTATTCCCCCTTACTCAGTGATAATAGTGGTAATAGTACATAGATATGCATTAAACATTTTCATGTTCGATAATATAATGTCATTAAGATTTCACATCAGCTACAACTGTCATTAACATGTTATTAGTAATACCTCGGATGACCATGCTCGATGGAGGTGACGAAAACGATGGTAATAATGTTATTGTTTTTCTTAATCTAATGGATGGAAAGTAGTGTATTCAATTGTATGCAATTAATGTAATTGATAATGTTATAGCTAAAATGTGTAAAAACATAGCATATTATACTATTAACACTTCGAGTGTAATGATCAGGGTAATAGCTTTCTCGATGATGGTGAGGACGAAATGATATAGGTGATAATGTTCTCATTATATAACTAATCGTGGAAATCGGTGGCTACATCTAATCGGCGGAAAGCGACATATCTCATACTCATACTCATATTCATATTATATACGTATGAGAGGTAATTGAAGATATTGCAATTGATTTAATACAACGTATATTATATAACTTATTCTCACTAACGATCTCATTTCAATGAAAAATTATATGTACGATATTGTATATACATGCATTTGCAATGCTATTCTTTTAATCACTATAACATAATCCTATTAACACTATGATGATATCAACCATGTGACTATTGTTATTCTTCTAACGAGGGAAAGTCGGACAGTTTTTAACGACAGAAAGTGTCATAGGCCTACCACCCATCTCATATACAAGTGCAGTTTGTCTTTGAAGTAGGGTATTTTGAATCGCTTAAATACAGTCGGTAGCGAAACATTTAGTATCAGTCGTTCAACATTCACCATACAATTGAGAAGAATCTTCGAATACGAGAAACAACAATACAACTTCAACGATCACGATAGTCGAAAACCGATTGAAATCAAATAAGACATATTACATCAAATCACCTGCAACTCATTAACTTGAGTAAGTATTTATTAGATATTCATATATGTATTACATATAATTTTAAGTGAGTATTATATTCCCCATGTATTTTCATAATATGTATTAAAATAAAATAAAATAAAAAAAAATTATTTTAACACGTTTCTATTTGTTAACAAATGAAAAATAATCATAATTGAATTTACTAATAAATTTTCGTTCAGTGTATACTCTACTTATAATGATTTATAATTAATTTACAGCATGGACGCTTTAAAACAATCATTGACAGCGCAGACGGATATTCAATTCATCTCCGTAGGAGACCTCACGGTAGACAGAACGTATCCAATAATGAAAATGGTCAATCGGGACACACAGTATGGACGAGCGATCGTATGCACACTTGAGGATATTGCGGGGAGTCTTTTCCAAGTCTATCTACCCAAGTCCATCCAACTCGAGGACGATGAAATCTTAGAGTTCAACAGTAGAACTGAGAAAACCATAAATCTCGTATTCAAAGGACGGCGGGGGAGGGCATTCAATATCGCATTCGTGTAGAAAAT
Organism: Macrosiphum euphorbiae; assembly: GCA_949089665.1. NCBI lineage: Eukaryota > Metazoa > Arthropoda > Insecta > Hemiptera > Aphididae > Macrosiphum > Macrosiphum euphorbiae. The sequence goes on from CARXXK010001485.1 coordinate 10,609, forward strand.
AAATACATGTATAATAATTAGATTGATGTATGTTTATATGTTTATATGTTTATGAAATAAAAATGTAATATTAATACTTAAAATATTTTCTATTTTATTATTATTATTTTCTAATAAGCGTAACCCTCCTAATTCACCTACACCTTCATTTAATATAACGAATACATATGATTATAGCTAATAGGTATTTAATCACATACAATTTCCATACAGATATAATATCTAGTGATATACAATATACATACCTATACATATATATATATATATATATACAAATTAGGTAGGAAGGGTCACATCCATTGTACAATCATGATGATTACTGTATCGATTTGAGCCGGAGTGTAATGAGGGGAAAACGGTTCTCAACTACATAGCTCGGCACTGTTCGAAACAGCTCTACACCGTGTCGTACCGCGCCATGCCTTCCCGTGCCATGCCACGCCATGCCAGGTTGGCGAGGGCGGTATCAGCGCTGCACGGCGTGACATGACATAGCATGGTATAGCATGGCGTGGCATGGCACGGGAAGGCATGGCGCGGTACGACACGGTGTAGAGCTGTTTCGAACAGTGCCGAGCTATGTAGTTGAGAACCGTTTTCCCCTCATTACACTCCGGCTCAAATCGATACAGTAATCATCATGATTGTACAATGGATGTGACCCTTCCTACCTAATTTGTATATATATATATATATATATATGTATAGGTATGTATATTGTATATCACTAGATATTATATCTGTATGGAAATTGTATGTGATTAAATACCTATTAGCTATAATCATATGTATTCGTTATATTAAATGAAGGTGTAGGTGAATTAGGAGGGTTACGCTTATTAGAAAATAATAATAATAAAATAGAAAATATTTTAAGTATTAATATTACATTTTTATTTCATAAACATATAAACATATAAACATACATCAATCTAATTATTATACATGTATTTATTTTCTACACGAATGCGATATTGAATGCCCTCCCCCGCCGTCCTTTGAATACGAGATTTATGGTTTTCTCAGTTCTACTGTTGAACTCTAAGATTTCATCGTCCTCGAGTTGGATGGACTTGGGTAGATAGACTTGGAAAAGACTCCCCGCAATATCCTCAAGTGTGCATACGATCGCTCGTCCATACTGTGTGTCCCGATTGACCATTTTCATTATTGGATACGTTCTGTCTACCGTGAGGTCTCCTACGGAGATGAATTGAATATCCGTCTGCGCTGTCAATGATTGTTTTAAAGCGTCCATGCTGTAAATTAATTATAAATCATTATAAGTAGAGTATACACTGAACGAAAATTTATTAGTAAATTCAATTATGATTATTTTTCATTTGTTAACAAATAGAAACGTGTTAAAATAATTTTTTTTTATTTTATTTTATTTTAATACATATTATGAAAATACATGGGGAATATAATACTCACTTAAAATTATATGTAATACATATATGAATATCTAATAAATACTTACTCAAGTTAATGAGTTGCAGGTGATTTGATGTAATATGTCTTATTTGATTTCAATCGGTTTTCGACTATCGTGATCGTTGAAGTTGTATTGTTGTTTCTCGTATTCGAAGATTCTTCTCAATTGTATGGTGAATGTTGAACGACTGATACTAAATGTTTCGCTACCGACTGTATTTAAGCGATTCAAAATACCCTACTTCAAAGACAAACTGCACTTGTATATGAGATGGGTGGTAGGCCTATGACACTTTCTGTCGTTAAAAACTGTCCGACTTTCCCTCGTTAGAAGAATAACAATAGTCACATGGTTGATATCATCATAGTGTTAATAGGATTATGTTATAGTGATTAAAAGAATAGCATTGCAAATGCATGTATATACAATATCGTACATATAATTTTTCATTGAAATGAGATCGTTAGTGAGAATAAGTTATATAATATACGTTGTATTAAATCAATTGCAATATCTTCAATTACCTCTCATACGTATATAATATGAATATGAGTATGAGTATGAGATATGTCGCTTTCCGCCGATTAGATGTAGCCACCGATTTCCACGATTAGTTATATAATGAGAACATTATCACCTATATCATTTCGTCCTCACCATCATCGAGAAAGCTATTACCCTGATCATTACACTCGAAGTGTTAATAGTATAATATGCTATGTTTTTACACATTTTAGCTATAACATTATCAATTACATTAATTGCATACAATTGAATACACTACTTTCCATCCATTAGATTAAGAAAAACAATAACATTATTACCATCGTTTTCGTCACCTCCATCGAGCATGGTCATCCGAGGTATTACTAATAACATGTTAATGACAGTTGTAGCTGATGTGAAATCTTAATGACATTATATTATCGAACATGAAAATGTTTAATGCATATCTATGTACTATTACCACTATTATCACTGAGTAAGGGGGAATAATTAAATAAATAAAATATTATTCGATAAATGTTCTAGACTCGATAGAGATCACATCACGAGCCTTACTACTAGCAGAATAGTTAATATATATATCACATTAAGATATATAGGACTTCATTTGAAGAGCTGCGTTCAATTATCTGACAGACATATCTGTATATCGAACTTATACAGAGTGAGAGAGAAAATGGTATGTATTTTTATTTTTATTTTTATTTTTATTTTTTATTTTATTTTATTTTGTTTTATGATAGGAGATAATTCTACCCCAAATTAATGGTTTATAACTACTTTTATAGTTAGAAGAATTGATGGGTGACACCACTCCAGACATTTCAACGTGTAGGAAAATCATGAATTCATCGTCAGAGAGTCGGGATATAATAAGTAACTCTATAATATTTGATATAAAAATCTATAATCGTGTAATTGTAAACTATTTAATGTCTAAGTGTATGGAAGTATATCAATATAATAATTACCCCTTATACTATATCAGGAGTGGTATGTCAACGAATCGAAGTGTGTATGAAAAAATGCATATACATACTCATAACACTCCTGATAAAAGTTGGATTTATCGCGATATCTATTGTGAAGAAATTAATAAGGAAATAAATTTAAAGTTAGACCCTACCTCTTCGATATTAACTGATTATCGATTTATTCACGATACTCGGATATTACTAGATGTTAAACGGGCTATCACGTTAGCCGATTCACTTGTATATTCAAATAAGCGGTGGGGTTATTCATGTAATAATTGCTCCTTCACCCACCCACGCTATCCATTTGAATATATTAAATTTTTAGAAATATACCCATTAATTAACTATGCTACATATGAGTTTATAATAAATAATTGCCTCAAAATATAATCTATTATTAATTAATTAATTAATTAATTCATATATTTTTATGTTTAGTTTATATACGATTTATGATATGTATCGTTTAATCGATTAAATTGTTTTAATTATATTTATATATTATATCACATGTATATAGTAAAAATATTTTATTTGAAATACTCCTTAATATTTACACGATATATCGGTAATAAATGTCTAATATTGTTAAGTTAATAAATAATTGTATCAACATATAATCTATTATTAATTAATTAATTAATTCATATATTTTTATGTTTAGTTTATATACGATTTATGATATGTATCGTTTAATCGATTAAATTGTTTTAATTATATTTATATATTATATCACATGTATATAGTAAAAATATTTTATTTGAAATACTCCTTAATATTTACACGATATATCGGTAATAAATGTCTAATATTGTTAAGTTAATAAATAATTGTATCAAAATATAATCTATTATTAATTAATTAATTCATATATTTTTATGTTTAGTTTATATACGATTTATGATATGTATCATTTAATTAATTAAATTGTTTTAATTATATTTATATATTATATTCCATCTATATAGTAAAAAATATTTTATTTGAAATACTCCTTAGTATTTACACAGTGTAAAACTATTAAACATATCCCTCAATCACATTAAATATATATTTTATCTAATAGATTAAGTATAAGCTCTATGATTTTAATTTATACGTATTATTATTAATAATACTTTACATAGAGTACTACACTGGCTTTGATTGTATTATTCACATCCACTACAACATTTACGTTTTAATACAATTATTTATACGCTACACTTTAAACATGAATTTATTAAAATATTCTATCGATTATAGATCGTTAGTGCATTTGATGTTTGACAACTCGGATCTGGAATATCTCCATTAGGTATACAACTTTTTTTTATCGGAGATGAAAACATTCGATTCACATCCACATCAATCGTATTAAGATAAATATTAATTGGTTGATTGTGGATTCATTTATACTAGTTTGAAGTATAATTTTTCCGGTGTGGGTAAATGTAGGTACATTAGTATATTACTTATGTACCTATCAATGTATGCTTGAAGGTATGTATGATATATTGGTATAGAAGTTTGAAGTATAGTTTTCAAGGTATGGGTAATGGAAGTATATTAGTATATTATTTATTTATAATTGATTAATACTATATTAATAATTGTGTTGGTATATTATTTATATGGTTACAAATGTATGTATGTTTGGAGGAATGATATATTTGTCCAGTAGTTTGAAGTATAATTTTTCAGGTGTACGTAAATGGAGGTATATTAGCATATAATTTATTTATAATTGATTAATAGTATATTATTTATTACGTATACTATTTATATAACTATCAATGTATGTGTGGTATACTACTATAGTAGTTTGAAGTATAATTTTTCAGGTGTAGGTAAATGGATGTATATTAGCATATTATTTATTTATATTGATTAATATTATATTATTTATATGGTTACCAATGTAGGTATGTTTGGAGGTATGATATATCAGTATAGTAGTTTGAAGTAAAATTCTTAAGGTGTGAGTGATGGAGGTAGCAATTTACTTAGTTTTAGATATATAGCCTCCATAGTTCAGTGGTTAGAGCACTGGTCTTGTAAACTAGGGGTCGGGAGTTCGATTCTCTCTGGAGGTATAACATTTTTTTTTGTTAAAAAATCGCTATAGTATTAATATTTATTAAATATAAGTTATATACATAGACTTGCATATTTCACATCGATTAAAGATGATGAGGTATCGTCAATAATCACTTATTTATATGGTATACATATTATTAATATATTATATAATATAAATGTATGGATATATATTTTAACGATTCGCTAAATTAAGAGATAAGAATGTACTTGCTAAACAGACTACTAGTTAATCATTTATCATGTTTATAATATTTTTATTATTCTATATTTTAAAACTATAATAATATAATATACATATATCATATATCATATATGTATGTGTAATGTCAAACCAACATACTTCATATAATAATATCTTAGATAACTATATAGTTACCTATCATTATGTTGAAAATTATATAATATATATTTTTAGTGATAGACATTGTGGGGTGGGGGGTATAGTGTGGTATGTACTAGGTATTTATAAGATAGTATAGTATAATAGGTATAGTGTTTATATGAATATGATATATATTTTATTTTTTCCTAATATAATATCAATTACATACTTTAGATAGTAGTGTATTATTTAATATACTAATTCAGTGGTATGTACTAGACATTGATTGTAGTGAAATATGGTGTAGTATGATGTATATGGTCACACACGTATGCGATAGTAGGTGTGTGGATGGACTATGCTGATTAGAGGCTAGTACTTTATAACCTAACGTATGGAGGGTTATGATGTGGTATATGTTAGATATTGATGGGATGGAGGGGTATAGGGTGGTATACACTAGGTATTATTGGGAGGGGAGGGGTATGGTATGATATGAATCAATTTGTAATATATTTTAGTGGTGGTAACATTTTAAGCCATAGATTACTAAAATATTATTTAGTAATTTACTATGTTAAATGATTGTTTCACATAATATTTTCAATCATTTTGGGATACATTTAAAGTATTAAAATAATAGCTACTGACGAGGTCTTACCCATACCGACTTTCTAAATATAACAGTTATATATCTAAATTATGTTCATATATTAGTGTTAAGTATTGAGAGTTTTATATACATGCTTAATGTTTATTTTAGCGATTCGCTAAATTAAGAAATAAGAAAGATCTTGCTGAACAAACTATTACTCAATCATTTATTATGTTTGTATAGTTGTTATTCTATATTTTCGTTCTATAAATATATATTATGTATATATATATATCTCACATATGTGTGTGAAACGTTAACCAACATACTTACTATAATAATGTCTTTAATGACTACATTATACTTAATTGTCATCATGTTAAGAATTATATAATTTATATATTTTTAGTGATAGACGTGGATGGGAGGAGGGTATGGTATGGTATGATGTGTATGGTTATGCATAATGTGTAATGATACCCCAACATACTACCTATAATGATGTATTGGATAACTATATAGTAATTACCATGCTAAGATATATTTAATGAAAGTAAGAAAGTTCTTGCTAAAAAGACTATTAGTTAATAATTTATCATGTTAGTGTTATATTGTTGCTATTCTATATTTTCAAACGATAATAATATACATATGTCATATATGTATATGAAATGTTAACCAACATACCTCCTTTAATAATGTCCTGGATAACTAAGGTAGGTATGAATGTATAATATATTGGTATAGTAGTTTGAAGTACAATTTTTTAGGTGTAGGTAAATGGAGGTGTATTAGTATATTATTTATTTATAATTGATTAATACTATATTAATTATTATGTTGGTATATTATTTATGTGGTTACAGATGTATATCAATGTAGGTACCTATATAATTAAACGATTCGCTAAATTAAGAAATAAGAATGTTCTTGCTAAACAGACTAATAGTTAATAATTCATCATGTTTATAATATTGTTATTATTCTATATTTTAAAACTATAATAATATAATATACATATATCATATATGTATGTCAAATTTTAACCAACATACCTCATATAATAATGTCTTTGATAACTATATAGTTATCATTATGTTAAGAATTATATAATACATATATTTTTAGTGATGGATATTGATGGGAGTATGGTGTGGCTTGTACTATAGGTATTCGCATAAGATAGTATAGTGTTTATATGAATATGATATATATATATATATATATATATAAAGTTATTCTTTCCTAATAAAATATCAATTACATCCTTTAGATAGTAGTGTATTTGTTACGCTGGTTAATAAATTTAACGCCTTTATTTTTAGTGGACTGTAAATATTTTCTTTAATTTTACACGATATTAATATATTATGCTCGACACAGTGCTCACGTCCGACTAACAGCAGTGCGGAGAGGAGATACCGATCGAGTGACAATTACCATTAATAATAATAATAATAATAAATTGATAACGACAATAGGTACTCATTAAAGTGCGTTAACATAAATAATATAATATATAATAAGCATACGCGACAAGCCGCCCGCCTTGAAATAACATTTCAAATAATAATTCAAATTATACAATCAACATATAAACAAATTTTAATCACACCTAATAGGCATATTATACAAACCAAATAAACAAAAAAAATATATTTTTTTTACAAATTACAATTACCCACAAATGGTAATGGACATAATTGCCTGATGGCTCTACGAAATGTTCCATTCGACGTTTTAACGTCAGCCACACGTATGACACCGTCCTGCCCTGGTATGACGTTGATAATCCGACCTAAACGCCATTTCATTGGTGGAAGGTTTTCCTCGCGCATGATAACGATGGAATCTTCCTTCAGTTTTACACCCCTTTCGCTTGCCCACTTTGACCGTTCCTGAAGCTGGGACAGGTACTCTTTACTCCACCTTCTCCATAGAATATCCGAATATTGTGACACGCGTCGCCAACGAGATAGATAACTTGTTGGTACGTTCGTGTCATCAATTTCTGGTATGGCGGAGAGAGAGTCACCGATGAGGAAATGCCCGGGAGTTAAATGGGACATATCACTAGGATCGGAGGACATAAGGGTTAAAGGACGACTATTTAGACACGCCTCTGCTCGGGTTATAATAGTTAGCAACTCCTCGTAAGTAAAGTACGAATCACCCAAGACTTTGGATAATAAGGATTTCATAGATTTTACACCTGCTTCCCATAGACCCCCGAAGTGAGGTGACCGGGCGGGTATGAATTTCCAATCAATGCCTAAATCCGATAACGTATCCATAGTCCTTTTTTTATTTTCGTCACTATGAAATAATTGGTACCATTCCTTTAATTTCCGGTTGGCCCCGACGAAATTCGTTGCATTATCTGAGTAGATTACAATGCTTTTTCCCCGACGGTCAAAAAATCTATTTAATGCGCGGATAAAGGCGTCGGTGCTCAGGTCACTGACGAGCTCGAGATGTATAGCTCGCGTAGCTAGACAAATAAAAACACTTACATAAGACTTCACTTTCGGGGCATTTCTTCGAGTACTAGTTTTAACCATAAAGGGCCCGGCGAAGTCCACTCCACATCTTAGAAACGCGCGGCCCGGAGATACTCGATGTTTAGGCAGATCACCCATTATCGGTTGCATTATAATAGGTTTTTGTTTAAAACAAATAACGCATTTGTTTACTATATTTCGTGCTAAATTTCGGCCGTTAATTGGCCAGTAGTTCATGCGTACCGACGATAACATGGCTTGTGGACCTCCGTGCATTAGTGTTACGTGCTCGTTACATAACAACAATTTCGTGAAATTACTATTTGATGGTAACACTATAGGGTTACGCTGGAAAATTGAAATTGATGCTGCATGTTTTAATCGTCCACCCACGCATATTATATTATTCTTATCCAAGAACGGTCGCAGACGAAATAACTTACTCTTACTTGATATTGCCTCTCCGTTAAGCATAGATTTTATCTCATTGGCGAACTCATCTCTTTGAACAACTTTAATTAATGACGTTTTTGCTATTTTTATTTCATCAGCACTTAAATTACCGATTCGTCGGCACCGATCGCCTGTTTTGTTTATTTTACGTGAGCAATTAGTTTTAAATCGTAAACAATATGCTACGACTCTTCACAATTTACCAAAAGACGAATAACGATTTATGATATTTATATCACTTGCCGTAGTGCATAGAGCGCTTATCGCATTTATTTTTATTTCTGCGCTCTCCTCGTTACAATCTAATGAGTGGTTCACCGTATCAGGCCACTCGTTTTCGTGTCGTGACAACCAACTTGGCCCGTTCCACCAAACTGATAAACTCGCTAATTGGGTGGGACAACAACCGCGTGAAATCACGTCCGCCGGATTATCGACACCGCTAATGTGAAACCAGTTTGAGGGAGACGTGATCTCTTGAATTTGACCAACTCTGTGTGCGACGAAGGTTTTCCATTTTTTCGACGTTGACGTGATCCAACACCATGTGACGCTGGAATCGGTCCAGTAATATGTTTTACTGATTGACAATTTCAACCTTGGTACGATCTTATTTGCTACCTTTGCTAGCAATAAAGCGGCACACAATTCTAATCGCGGTAGCGATAATATTTTTAGTGGTGCTACCTTTGACTTTGCGCAAATTAATCGAACCGTATGTTTGTTATTCATGTCCGTACAACGTAAATACAAACAACATCCATATGCCTTAATACTTGCGTCCGCAAAACCGTGTATTTGTATATAGTGTATTTCATCGTTTATCGTAATTTGACGCGGAATTTTAATTGCATTTAGATGCGATAATTCGGATTTGTATTTATACCACTCACTGCTTATCCTTTCCGAAACCGGTTCTGACCAAGATAAACCCTCTTTCCATAACTCTTGCATGATTAATTTTGCACATACTATTACCGGACCAATTAATCCGAGTGGGTCGTATATACGTGCAATATCGGACAATATATTGCGTTTAGTAAGAGGCGTTACTAACGAAGTTTCGTTAATCTTATATTTAAGTTCGTCGGTGTGAGAGTCCCAATATAGACCAAGTATTCTAGTTACATCATTACTGGTCTCTTGAAAATCCACTAAGCCGACATTGTTGTCGAAACTATCTCGAATTATATCCGAATCGTTAGACGCCCATTTACCTAGCTCTAATTTAGCTGTAGACATTAATTTTATAAGTGCATTGCGTATCTCGATTGCGTCTTCCTTTGTAGCTGCACCGCTGATAAAATCGTCCATATAAAAATCCCGTGCAATTAATGGTGCTACTGTTGGATATTGACCTTGTCCGATTTCCGATAATCTTTGTAAACAAGCCGTCGCGAGATAAGAAGCAGGTACTGTCCCATAGGTGACAGTGTTTAATCGATATATCTTTATAGGGTCATTAACGTTCTCTCTCCACAATATACGTTGATAATCACGATGTTTCTTACAGACCTGTATCTGTCGGTACATTTTTTTTATATCGGCAGTTACCACAAAATTATGCGTGCGAAATCTGGCTAATATGTGAATTAATTCCTCTTGTATTGACGGTCCCTTTTGCAGTACGTCGTTTAAACTAAACCCACTTTCTGTTTTTGTTGAGGCATCAAATACTACGCGTAATTTTGTTGTGAGACTGTTTTCATTTTGGACGCAATGGTGAGCTAGATAGCACATACGACCGGGCAATTCGATTTCTTCGTTATCCATATTCTGTGTCATATGGTTTAATTTTTCATATTCGGCCATAAACTTTACGTAATCCCCTTTCAGCGAGGGATTTTTTATAAACCGCCTTTCTATTGCGAATAATCTTCTTTTTGCGATGTCGTAAGACTTGCCTAATTTTGAGACGTTTCCGCGGAACGGCAGATGTACAACAAATCGACCGCTCTCGCTGCGACTAACATTTTGCTTGAAATGTTGTTCACAAGTTTGTTCTTCCATCGTGTAAGGTTTGCTTTGGCCGTAATCCTCGATGCGCCAAAACTGTTGTATTACATTTTCTAAAGACTCATATTTGTTTTCATGAATATTTTCGTGACTGTTTGAGGCATAACAGGAAATCGTCTTTTTTATGTTTGTGTCGTTTGATGTTAAACCAGAAATAATATATCCAAATTTAGACTCGCGATATACAGGGCCATTTGCATCCGGTTTATACTGCTGAGCTCCCACAATATCATAAAAATGACGTGCTCCAATTAATATGTCAATTTTTTGAGGAACGTTATATGACGGATCCGCAAGTGTAATCTTTTCGAGTTTAACTTTACTTTTGGACACCCTTCGCGCGGGTAAATCTCCCGTGATTTTTGGAACAATTAATAATTGCGTGTTTATTTCATAATCACTCACGCGCGATTTGATTCTTAACGATACCGTTGACGTCACGTTCTGTTTTGAACTCCCAATTCCGTAAACAATATGATTTGTCTTATGTTTATTTAATTTTAAACTGTTTACCAACTCCGAACAAATGAAATGATTAGTAGACCCCGAATCGAGCAATGCCCGGGCGTAAGTCTTTTCGCCGTTTAAGCCGAATACTTCTACTACCGCGGTACCTAGCAACACGTTATCGGTCTCATTAGCGACATGTGCTGTCGTTGATGACGTCGTCGCCGTCTGTTCACCTTTATCTGTGTTTACTACCTGTTCGTTGATACTAGGTTTTTGGTTTAAATGTAACATCGTATTATGTGGTTTATTACATTTAAAACAATATTTACCAAAACATTTACTACCGCTGTGTTTGCGTAAACAAATTTTGCACAGCTCTAGTTGGACTACCTTGTCAATACGATCACGTGTCGATAAAGCAGTAAATACGGGACATTTATAAATGGTGTGCGGCTGATTGCACGCATAGCATACAGCCGTAGCTGTCGATGTAAATGCCGTTGAACTTGTTGCGGCTTTGTATTTATTATTTTTACTAAACTTTGTAAGACCTTTTTCCTTTACTGCAGACTCTGTATTTATATATTTCGACGATTCAATGGATTCGGATATTTGGAATCGATCCTCTATGAACTGGATTAATTCCGTAACAGACGGTATTTTGTCCTTAACCGATTTAATCTCCCACTCTTTTAACGTCTCGTTGTTTAATTTTGAACACAGTATATGCAACAACAGCGGGCCCCACTCTTTCGGCTTCTGTCCAAGCGTTTCTAGAGCTTTCATATTGCTGACGAGATCGTCAGAAAATTGACGTAATTTTGTAGAGTTGCTCTCGTTTATTGAAGGCAAATCTACAATATTTTTTACGTGCGTCTGTATCAAAATTTTTTTGTTGTCGTATCGATTGATCAGACTTTTCCAAGCTGTATCATAATTTGTTGCGGTAGTTTCCAAATATTTTATACAACTTGCTGCGTCGTTAGACAGAGATGACCTTAAATAGAAAAACTTTTCTATGGCTGTCAAGTCCTCGTTAGTATGTATTACAGACGTATAAATATCCTTAAATGACATCCATTCGTCATATTTTCCTGAAAAAACGGGAATATTCAATGGAGCCAATCTGACTATTGATTTAGTACTGTTTCTTTGTGTTTTTTCTTCGCTGCTATGACCCCAATCGATTAAATTTTTTGTTTCGACCTTCGAATTTTCCTTTTTTGATGCTCTTATACATATCTCGGCTTCTGACATGATCTTGAAGTACAAGTTTTCAAATTCTATTCGGTAGGGATAATGCTCATTTGTATTTCGAATTTCTTCATCGTTGTCTTCTATTGCCGATTGTACCTTTTCAAATTCGTACCAGTTCTCTTCTATTTTTGCTTTACGAATCTCAATCTGTACGACTTCTCGTCCTTCTGACTGTATATAAGTTGAGAATCTAGTTATCGCTGCCCTTAATTGGCCTCTTCGCGCTATCAATGCTGGTATGTTTTCAACCATATTTAATGCTCTTGTATATAGATATAATTGCCAACCATTCAATGTGTCGCCCTATTTAAACTATTGCATAATGGAATATCCAATAATTATATAATCTATATGATTGTTGCTACGAGTTGTACTTTGTAACTATCTGCTATGGACGGACTCTGTTAGTTTTTATTATTTATAAATAATTAATTTTACTAACTACGAATTGCTAACTCTACCTAACCCTTGAATACGTGTCTATTTTGTAGTTTAAGGAATAAGGGAACTATGATAATTGATAACTTTTTATACGATAGGAATGACTCTCTTACCTTGATTTTTATTCGTTAGTTCATCCCACGATGTGAACTTTCCATACGAACTTCTTTTTGAATTTCACTGACACGTTAACCCGATTGAAATCGACAAGAGATAATACACGACACTCTTGCGATCCGGCCGATGGACCAATGTTACGCTGGTTAATAAATTTAACGCCTTTATTTTTAGTGGACTGTAAATATTTTCTTTAATTTTACACGATATTAATATATTATGCTCGACACAGTGCTCACGTCCGACTAACAGCAGTGCGGAGAGGAGATACCGATCGAGTGACAATTACCATTAATAATAATAATAATAATAAATTGATAACGACAATAGGTACTCATTAAAGTGCGTTAACATAAATAATATAATATATAATAAGCATACGCGACAGTATTATTTAATTTACTAATTCAGTGGTATAAACTAGACATTGATTGTAGTGAAGTATGGTCGGGATAGTTGGTGCGCGGATGGACTAGGCTGATTAGGGACTAGTACTCTATAACCTAACCTATGGATGGTGTGGTATATGTTTGACATTGATGGGGGGAAGGGGTATGGGGAGGTATGCACTAGGTATTGATGGGAGGGGCAGGGTATGGTATAACATGATGTGTATGGTCGCGCACGGTATTGACTCTCATAGACTAGGTAGTAGGGAGTAGGGAGTAGTATGTGTTTGAACTCTATAATAATATAATAATATATATATCGCATATGAATGTGAAACGTTAACCAACACCTCCTATAATAATGTCTTAGATGTATGGTATTGGGAAATCATTAATAATTTTATGTTTATTATTATAAGTCGCTAACTTATTACAAACTGTGTTCATGTCTTATTAAACAACTAACTAGGTTGTTAGAACAATAATATTATATTGTTTTAAATACTAGTATAATATTAAATTAAATTATTTGAATTAATTTAATTTTTAGGGATAGACATTAATGGTGGGGGGGGGGGGGGTGTAGGACACGTTTGCGATAGTAGGTCACGTGCTGGAGAAAGGCATGGCATGGCATGGCATGGAGGGGGAATGGCAGCGCACGGCATTGACTCGCATGGGCTAGGGGCTAGGGGCTAGTGTGGACTAGAACCGCCTAAATCATACTACT
>CARXXK010001486.1:0-24872 GCA_949089665.1 Macrosiphum euphorbiae
CCCGAGGGCGCCCCCTATGCGTTAAATCGGCACTTTATAGGGAACCCTCCAATGAGAAAATTCAATTCCCCCGGAGGGCGGTCTCCCGGCGGCGGCGGAGCCGTCGCTGCGTTATCACTCCTCCTTATCGCTTTTCACTATTTTTCTCGAAATTCACGATTTTTTTTCAACATTTTCGTCTCTAACCCCCCTCGGGGCCTAGGGCGGCCCCCGTTTAGACCTTATTCGCTTTCCTCGCTAGATTTACTATTACGAGTACGCCGTACTCTTTTCCCGGCGGGCCCGCCGCGACCGATATCGCGTGCGAACCGAGCGCCGCCGTCGACGCGCGTTTTTTGCCGTTTCTTTTCGAAAATTCGAGTTTTAGGCGTTTTAGGGAGTATCGACCTCCCCGTTTGGATCTTATTCGCGTTCCCCCCTAAATTTATAGTCGGCGCGCTGCCCTATTTTTTCAAAAACGGGTATCCCGGCGGACGAATCGATCGCCGAGAGCGCCGCGTCTTCGCCGTTTCGACGGTTTTCTCGACTTTTTCGACTCGAGTCGCGTTTGGCACCTCTACGAGTCTCCCGACCTCCCCGTCGGCGACGTATTCGAGTTCCCCGCTAAATTTATATCCGGCGCGCAGCCTTACTTTTTCAAAAACAGTGAAAAACGAGTCCAGGGGAGGTTAAACGTGAACGGAAACGTGAGTAGGTACCGTGTATGTATCGCTATATACAGGCATAAATACATGCGTCGAGTCGTTTTTTGCGTAGCCGTCACTCCTCCTTATCACTTTTCACGATTTTTTTTCAAAATTTTCGACTTTTACTCCCCTCGGGGCCTCGAGCAGCCCCGTTCGGACCTTATTCGCATTCCTCGCTAAATTTACTATTATAAGTCCGCCGTACTTTTTTCTCTGCGGGCCCTCCGCGGCGGATATCACGTGCGAACCGAGCGCCTTAGTAGGCGAGATCTCAGTAGGTGGCTAGGTTGGTTAGGCGTTAGGACAGGTGACTCGAGGGTCGTGGTTTCGAACCCGTCGCCCGAAAATCGATAATGTGCGGCGGCCGTGATAAATTGAATTTTTTTTTCGTCGTTTCGCTATCACATCCGTCTTATCATTTTTAACGTAAATGTTCCGATTTTTTTCAAAATTCGAGTCTTAACGCCTCTACTGACTTCGGACCTCCCCGTTGAAGACTTATTCGCGTTCTCCGTCAAATGATTTAGCAGAGCGGACAGTGTCTTTATTACTATACATGGGCGTGAATATAATATGCGACGAAGAGTTTGATTTCTCTTTTTTTTTTCGTTTTTTTCAAAAATTCGAGTTTTAGCTCCTTTTGGTCGTATTACCCTCCCCGTTTGAATCTTATTCGGGTTTTCCGCTAAATTTATAGCCGGCGCGTGGCCCTACATTTTCACAGACGAGTCCCGGGAAAGAGTGGCGTCGCGGAAAAGAGAGTAGGTACCGTGTAAGTATCGCTAAATACAGCAATAAATACATGCGTCGCGTCGTTTTTTGCCGTTTTTTTCTAAAATTCGTATCTTGGCCCGTTTTAGTGGCATTACACTTCCTGTTTGGATGTTATTGGCGTTCCCCGCTAAATTTATAAGCCGCCCGCTGCAGAGTCGGTCTGTAGGTGTACCAGGTACATGCATATTATAATATATAAATGTATATTTATCAAGAAATGATACACGGTGGCTGGGTTGGTTTAGTTAAATTATATATACTTTATAAAATATTATCCCAGCTCGAGTCGACGATGGATGTCACAGAAACAATAATATAAAATAATTATATATTTGGTATTATTAATTTGAGTATACAATAGGTAGGTTTAATCAAATTAATAAATAGATAATTGATAAATAACAATATTTAGATAATTGACAACCACAGCTATTGCTTTTATTATCTACATTTATGAGCAACGCACCTAAATCTTTGACATGGGCTCGATTAAATATTAAATAAATAATATACTATGTAGTAGGTAGGTACTTGATACAGCTATTACAGTTTTTAGGTCAGTAAGATTTGGTTAGATTATAATACTGCTACAGATTATAAATAATACTATATTAATAAACAAAATTGAACTTTATGTATTTATTTAAAGTCTGGCAATTAGATTGTATAATGATATGACTATATACTATTTGATATAACTTATAAAGGTAGGTTTGAATATGAATATTATATGAAATAAACCAGGGCTTCAAAACGTTTTCATAACGTTACGAGTATAACGTTAAACGATTCAAAAAACGATTGAAATCGATAACGGATAACATATCGGTAAACGACAAACGATTGAAACGAATAACGGATAACATATCGGTAAACGATAAACGATTGAAATGGATAACGGATAACGGAACAGTAACGATAAACGATTAAAATTAATATCGAATAACGCAACAAAAAACGATTAACGATTAAAAGTTGAATCATAACAAACATGTCAGGCAACAAAGGAAATTACGAAAATATTAAAAACTATCTATAGAATATAATTAGAATTTAGTTAGTTTTGTAGAACTGTTGCTTGATAGGACTATAATAATAAAGTGACTTTAATATTAGGTACTTATCAAAATTAATTAAATGTACATGGAACTATGAAAGTTTAAAATAGCCATAAATATTTCAAAGAAATAATACGCATTATCAATATTATATTTAGGCTGTTCGAACGCGGAACGGGTTTGCCGCCAAAACAAAGGCAAAGGCACGGACGCTCCAAGTCGCGTTAGACGTCGAAGCTCCGAGCGACGCTTTCCCCCTCCGTAGTCCCGCGCCGCCGTCCACGGCCGTCGAGCTGGCCATCGGCCGTCGTGAACATTTAAAAAAGCTGTCTCTTTCCAACGGCTGAACGAAGCGCAACGTCCGCGCTGTCGTTCCCGTGTGTGTCGCGAAAACCTCGTGTGAGCCCGTGCTGTGATCAGCGGCCACGATCGGTACCTAGTACCTACTTTCGAAGTACGTTTTTTCTCGCGTTTTAATAGTCGTCGCGGTACGTACTTGTTGCTACATCGAGTGACATAGTAAAAGTCGCGTGTGAACACGCGTGTTTTGTCCGTCGTGATCGACGTGTGACGCTAAGCTCACTTCGAGTCCGTTTTTTCGTGTATTTACGCCGTGCGCGTGTTTTACTCTACCCTCCGCGTGATCGCGAGTGAAAACGTCACGACGTCATTATATTATTCTAATTCGCGTTCGCGTTATTCGCGTGGAACCACGAGCCATTATCGTCGAGCGACGAGCCGAAGATTTGTCCGCCGTCGCCGTTCCGGCGAGGGACCGATATTGGTCGTAACCAAGGATTACAGTCGCCGAGCCACGCAGTCGCCGTAGCCAGGTCCATATGTTTAATCCCACGTGTCAGTGGGCTGATTTAAAAAATATAATTATTGTTCGCCAGCTATGGTAAATTAGTTTTAAGTTATTATTATTATTTTGGGCGCCCGCTAATTAAATTATTATTTTTATTACAAAATTATACGTGTTTCCGACCCAAAACTGTAGTCGTATTATACACGTTGCGTAACCCGTCCTCGCTCCAGCCTTCAACACTTGACGCGAGTCGTTGCCGACAACCGCACGATTCGTAGGATCGGTATCGGCGCAACATTTTGGTAGCAGAGCGTGGTTTGGGCCTTTTAGGGAGGTGCAGCAGCGTTTTGTGTTGATTGCCGGGCCGCGTGGGTGGCTCACGTGTGGGCGCACAGTGCTTGGGTATAGATTATACAGTAGTGTTTTAAGTTTTAGTATATCGCTCGTTGCGCGAATCCGTGATTAAACGCGCGGTGACAGGGTGGTATACGGTACCAGTTACCAGGGTACCATATTATATTGCGTCATGGCGGGTGGACATGATGCTGAGCTCGAGCGTACAGAACGCGCGGTAGAGCGCGCCAAGGTTAAGCGATCGAGTGTGATAAATCAAATTAAAAATGTGCATCAATATGCGCTTCGACTTGAGGCGGAGCCCGAGTTAGGTCCGACTGTGACAAGTCTAGCCGGTGATTTGGATGCGTTGTGGATACAGTGTAGAGCTGAGGATGATGCCGTGTTGGACGGCTTGGCTGAGCTCGGTAAGCTCTCCGAGTATAACGAGTCGTTATTGGCCGAGGTGCGGACTTGTATTAGTGCTTGTAAGATTGCGGCAGCGACGTTAGTCCCTAAGGGAGCTGAGGCTGTCGATGTTTCGTACCTTAAGGAGACGTTAGGGTCAACCGGTGCGTCCGCGCGAAATCCCGCGCACGATCACGCTAAACCGTCAGCAAGGTTACCGGAAATTCCGCTCCCGGAGTTCAACGGAGATTTCCGATTATGGCCCACGTTTCGCGACCGATTTACAGCACAAGTTGATTCGCGTGATATTTCCAACATCGATAAAATGTATTATTTAATAGGGTGTCTCAAGGGTGACGCGGCGGAGGCGTTACGTGGTATTCCGGTGTCCACAGATAATTATGTGCTCGCATGGTCCGTGTTATCCGAGCGTTTTTATCGACCGCGATTAGTTGCTACGTCATTAGTTGATAAACTGTTAAACTCGCCGTCTATGTCGCAGGAGTCGTTATCGGACCTTAATAATTTCGTAAGCACTTTTAACGAAGGTATTTCGCTACTCGAAGCGCTCAATGTACCGAACATGGGCTCTTTTATTTTATTCACGGTCGCGTTCCGACGTTTGCCTGTAGCTACGCGTAAATTATTCGAGTCGGATAGTAAGGCGGAGTATCCGTCAATTGGCGAATTATTAAAATTTGTCCGCGCGCGCGTGTCGATATTGGAAGTCGTTAATGATCCGCCGAAGGTTGGTACCTCTGCCGCGCCAGCATCCAGGTCGGGCAAGCCGTCAGGTATAGCGCGCAAGGTGGGAGATTACGTCGGGAAGTCGAACGGTCCCCGGCCGATGTCGTTCGTAACGGCTAAAGGGGAAGCGACTTGTCCGTGTTGTGCCGAATCGCACGCGTTAGGCATTTGTGCGCGTTTTAAGTCTTGGTCGGCCAAGGGTCGTACCAAATGGGCCCGTGAGAATCGTGTGTGTTTCAATTGCTTAAATGGCGGTCATTGGATCCAAAAATGTAAGTTGAAGCCTAATTGTAAAGAATGTTCGCGCAAACACCACACGCTTCTACACTTGTCACCCGACGAGTTGCAGGGCGGGGAGGAACCACCACCGGTCGAACCGGCGGTGTGTGCGTCGGTTGTGAATCCACCGTCCCCCCACCGATCGTCCGCTGTCGTTTTGGGCACCGCCCTCGTGCACGTGCGAGATAACACCGGTTCCGTGCAAACAATGCGTGCGTTAATAGACAGCGCGTCGCAGATTAGCGCCGTTACCACTGCATGCGTAAAACGACTAGGTTTAAAAATATCGCGGTGGACTGCTCCGATAAGCGGGTTGTCGGGGACAACGGTCACTGAAGTCCAAGGACATGTCGAGTGCACTGTGCAGCCGCGTTTCGCGTCCGATCCTATTCTGTCGGTTCAGGCATGGGTGTTGCCCACCATCACAACCGACCTACCTCAAAAGTCATTAGCAATAAATATTAAAAATCGATTTTCTAATCTCGCGCTCGCGGATCCGTCGTTTCATTTGACATCGCCGATCGACCTGTTGCTAGGAGGGGACGTGTACGGTTCTATTATGGACGGGCGTAAGGTGTCGATCGACAGTACACTACCCACTGCTTTTAGTTCAGTGTTCGGGTGGGTCCTTATCGGCCCGGTTCCCGATCACGCAAATTGTAATTATCAGTCGTTGCCCGTGTCTATGACCGCGTCCATAGAGGGGATAATGGAGCGCTTCTGGCACGTTGAGGAGCCCGAGAACGCGCCGGTTACGTTTACTGAGGAGGGGTGTTGCGAGCAGATATTTCGCGACGAAGCTACGCGGTTGACATCAGGTCGTTTCGCGGTCCCGTTACCATTTCGTGCGCCGCCGGAGACGTTCGTTGGGTCTCGCGAGGTAGCTACACGGCGGTTTGACGCTATCGAACGTAAACTGTCCGCAAATCCAATATTAAAATCGCTGTATGTTAATTTTATGTCAGAGTATATCGCATTAGGACACATGTCAGTAGCGAGCTCCCCGGGGCGATATATAATCCCCCACCATGCTGTCTACCGTCCGGAAGTCGACCCAAACAAAATTCGCGTGGTATTCGACGCGTCCGCGCGGTGTTTTCGCGGACCGTCGTTGAATGAGTGCTTGTGGCCCGGCCCGAAGCTACAACAGGACATTGTGGATGTCTTAACTCGCTTCCGCGTCCACAAATACACCTTCACGACGGACATCTGTAAGATGTATCGTCAAATTTTAGTTTTACCGGAGTATCGAAAGTTCCAACATGTGCTGTGGCGCGCGTCGCCGCACGATGAACTACTCGAGTACGAGTTACACACCGTCACGTATGGTGTGAATTGTGCCCCGTATCTCGCCTTACGCGTTCTGCAGGCCATCGCGTCGACCGATTGCGACGGTTTAGATTCTGTACGTAACGCGCTCGAGTACCAAACGTATGTCGACGACATTTGTGACGGTGCTGACACGATTTCCGACGCGTTGAAACTTCAGTCGGATTTGGTCTCTGTTTTAAGTAAATCAGGTTTAGAGTTAAAGAAATGGGCCTCGAACACGTCGGCCGTGTTGCAAGCTGTTCCGGCCGCCGATCGCGCGTGCGCGCCGATGCCGTTTGGTGATGACGACGGATACGGCACTAAGGTGTTGGGTCTGGCGTGGCATCCCGAACAAGATTATTTTTGTTGCGCGTTAAATCTCAAACCGTCGCCTGTCTTCACGAAGCGCGGTATTTTATCACTTGTTGCTCGCATTTTTGACCCGTTAGGTCTTTTCGGTCCCGTGGTGTTTCTGGCGAAATCTATCATGCAGCGGACGTGGCGACACGGTGTCGTTTGGGACGACCCGCTGCCGGACGATATTCACGCAGACTGGGCCGCATTTGTCGCTGAGTTACCGTCGTTATTAGGTGTCCGTGTACCGCGACATATTAACGGCCGTCAAGGCGCTCCCTGTTATTTGTTAGGATTTTGCGATGCGTCACAGATCGGGTATGCGGCTGTCGTGTACGTGCGGATGATCAATGCCGAAGTAGATAAGTCTGTGTTCTTAATTGGTACTAAGACTAAGCTAGCCCCGACGAAAGTATTAACGGTCCCGAGACTAGAGTTGAATGCTGCAGTATTGTTAGCCCGTTGGTTAGGTCGCATTCAAAAAATATTATCACCGCAACTCGATGTTGTCGGTTTACGGGCTTGGTCGGATTCCACGATCGTGCTGTCGTGGTTGACGGCCCCCCATGAATCATTCAAAGTTTATGTGTCCAATCGAGTACACCAAATTCGCTCCTTATTGCCGGATTGTTATTGGCAACACATCGTGTCGGCCGATAATCCCGCTGACTGCGCGTCGCGAGGCGTCATGCCGGCAGCTTTAGCGCGACTTGATTTGTATTGGCGTGGTCCACAGATAGCGTACGGCGAGCCATCGGAATGGGACGATCCCCGCCCGTCGCTACCTCTGTGTGACCTGCCTGAATTGCGCGTAGTGTCGTGTGCAGCGCGCGTTGACAACGAAGAGAGGGAGTGGTTTGTTCGTTTTTCTAGTTTTGATCGTATGTTGCGTGTAGTCGCGTATATGCGACGTTTTGTAGCGGCTTGTCATCGAAACGTCGCGTTCCGGCGGAGTGGGGTGACAAGGTCGTTAGTAACGCCGGGTTCGGATGTGACCGGCGCCTCCTTTCTACGAAAAAACGAGTTAGATAGTGCTGCGCGTGTGTTGGCGGCGGAGTCGCAACGCGTACACTTTGCCATGCTGCGGCAGGAGTTGGCCGCGGGGGCCCGCATTTCCTCGAAACCGCTAGCGCGATTAGCTCCGTTTATTGACACTGCAGGTCTAGTTCGCGTAGGCGGCCGTTTACGGCACTCGTTATTGAATTATGATTGTAAACACCCGGTTCTATTATCAAAACGATCGCATTACGCGATGTTACTGTGCCGCCGATGGCATTTATTATCGGGTCACGCAGGTCCACGGGTTTTGACTGCGCTAATTGCACGTCAGTATTGGGTGATGTCGCTCCGTTCCGTGCTGCATAATATTTTAGTAAATTGTACGGTGTGTGTTAGACTCGATGCGAAACCGCCGCATCCATTCATGGCCGATTTACCGGGTTCGCGCGTAC
The DNA here is from genome assembly GCA_949089665.1 of Macrosiphum euphorbiae. Lineage (NCBI taxonomy): Eukaryota > Metazoa > Arthropoda > Insecta > Hemiptera > Aphididae > Macrosiphum > Macrosiphum euphorbiae. The sequence goes on from CARXXK010001486.1 coordinate 8,210, forward strand.
AGCCGCGTCGACCGTTCGAGCAGGTAGGAGTCGATTATGCTGGCCCTTTACAACTAAAAGAGCTGCGGTTGCGCAAATCGCGTACGTTTAAAATTTACATTGCCGTTTTCGTGTGTTTTACGACTAAAGCCGTCCACCTTGAAGTGGTGACGGAGTTGTCCACTGACGCGTTTTTGGCCGCGTTCGACCGATTCGTCGCGCGCCGCGGGTTACCCGCCGACGTGTATTCCGACTGCGGCACTAATTTTGTCGGCGCTGATAAGCAGTTGCGCGCATTAATACAAAGTCCTGAGGGCCAGACCGCCGTTGCAAATTTTCGCGCGATGTGTACGTGGCATTTTAACCCCCCGAGCGCACCTCACTTTGGGGGTCTGTGGGAGGCGGCCGTTCGGTCTACTAAGAGGTTGTTAGTCCGGGTGATAGGAACCCATGTGTTTACGTACGAGGAGTTCACCACTGTGTTAACCCGCATAGAAGCTGTGTTAAATTCGCGCCCGCTGACGCCCGCCTCGACCGATCCACATGATTTGGAGTGTTTGACTCCCGGGCATTTTTTAATTGGGCAACCGTTACTCGCGGTCCCGCCAAGATCGGGCCCTGAGCCCGTCCGTAACCTTTCTGACCGATGGAAATTAATGGATCAATGTCACCGCGCGTTTTGGCGTCGTTGGTCATCCGAGTAGGTACCTAACTACTTTGCAAAGCAGACCAAAGTGGACCGAGGGGGTTCCCAACCTTAATCTCAACGATATGGTCGTCGTGATCGACAGCCAGAGTCCACCGTTGTTGTGGCGCCTCGGCCGTGTGACCGAGTTGTTGCCAGGTTCCGACGGTCACGTCCGTGTAGCTCGAGTTCTCACGCGCGCTGGTGTAATGACGCGCCCTGTAGTCAAGTTGGTAAAGTTACCGACCAATGTTTTATCGTAGCACATTTAAGCACTGTGCCCCCACCGGGATTCCCTGTCGCGCCTGGGGCTTTCGACACACCGCACCACTAGCTCGCCATTTATGTCTCCGTATGCGTGTTGTGGGATGGCGGTGGTCGGGGGTGCATCCTATGTTCCTTGAATTATTATTTTGTACTACATTTATTAGTTTTATGTGTTATTTATTAATTATTATGTTCTATAATTACGAACCATATGTTCATTGAGTTTTTTTTGTTGTATCTTAATTCTACCTCAACATGGAGTTAGAATATTATTTATAGCTGGCTTAGTATTAAAAAAAAAAAATGTGAACCACTGACTCGGCCTATGGGTCTTAACGTGATGGCTACTGATCGGCAAGGCTTCAGAGGACATCATCGGCTTCCAGTTCCGGTTCTCAAGAATTTACGTGAGATGGCTCTCACGGCGGGGAGGATGTTCGAACGCGGAACGGGTTTGCCGCCAAAACAAAGGCAAAGGCACGGACGCTCCAAGTCGCGTTAGACGTCGAAGCTCCGAGCGACGCTTTCCCCCTCCGTAGTCCCGCGCCGCCGTCCACGGCCGTCGAGCTGGCCATCGGCCGTCGTGAACATTTAAAAAAGCTGTCTCTTTCCAACGGCTGAACGAAGCGCAACGTCCGCGCTGTCGTTCCCGTGTGTGTCGCGAAAACCTCGTGTGAGCCCGTGCTGTGATCAGCGGCCACGATCGGTACCTAGTACCTACTTTCGAAGTACGTTTTTTCTCGCGTTTTAATAGTCGTCGCGGTACGTACTTGTTGCTACATCGAGTGACATAGTAAAAGTCGCGTGTGAACACGCGTGTTTTGTCCGTCGTGATCGACGTGTGACGCTAAGCTCACTTCGAGTCCGTTTTTTCGTGTATTTACGCCGTGCGCGTGTTTTACTCTACCCTCCGCGTGATCGCGAGTGAAAACGTCACGACGTCATTATATTATTCTAATTCGCGTTCGCGTTATTCGCGTGGAACCACGAGCCATTATCGTCGAGCGACGAGCCGAAGATTTGTCCGCCGTCGCCGTTCCGGCGAGGGACCGATATTGGTCGTAACCAAGGATTACAGTCGCCGAGCCACGCAGTCGCCGTAGCCAGGTCCATATGTTTAATCCCACGTGTCAGTGGGCTGATTTAAAAAATATAATTATTGTTCGCCAGCTATGGTAAATTAGTTTTAAGTTATTATTATTATTTTGGGCGCCCGCTAATTAAATTATTATTTTTATTACAAAATTATACGTGTTTCCGACCCAAAACTGTAGTCGTATTATACACGTTGCGTAACCCGTCCTCGCTCCAGCCTTCAACACTTGACGCGAGTCGTTGCCGACAACCGCACGATTCGTAGGATCGGTATCGGCGCAACATAGGCTTTCTTACAAAAGTGCAAAATATTTATAAATAATGTCTGGGTAAATAGTATTAAACCCGTTCAACGGGTTCTACATTTCTTAGTAATGTATTTATAAATAATTAATATTTAAAACGTTTAAACGTTAAACGGAACATTTTATAAACGTTTAAATTCTTTATAACGTTAAACGATAAATCGATCATAACGTTTAATATCATATAACGTAAAACGCTAAATCGATCATAACGTTTAATATCATATAACGTTAAACGCTAAATTGTTCATAACGTTTAATATCATATAACGTTAAACAGTAATTTGGTCATAACGTTTGATATCCATATAACGGTAAACGGTATTATTTTTTTGGATTTAAGCCCTGAAATAAACTATTTGTTATTATAACTATGGTTATTTTATACCTACATGAATAGACAATAGTAATATGACTAACCTATTTATACTACTTAATATATTACAGTTTTTAGTTGAGTCAAATTATGTATATTAGTAAACAAAAAAATTACTAACTATATTATGTATTTATTTAAATTCTGGCAGTTAAATTGTATAATGATATGACATAATTAGATATTACTCAAAATATAGGTAGGGCTATCATGTATATTTACATGAGTTTCAAATCAATAAAACAAATACATAATTAATAAATGATGAATAACAAATTGATACTATATATTATGTACTTACATATGACTTATGTATTATAATATAGATGTATTATTACTATTATTATACCCATAGATGTATTAAGTATACAATATAATCTACATTCATACACACTTGCATACACATAACAGATAAGTCATAACACAGTGATGCACCATTATAATTTATAAATGTGCAATTATAATTACTAAATAATTTAAACTATCATAAATATCATATAACATTAAAAAATTGGTAGGTAGGTACATAATATATTATATATAGTCATACAATATAACAGCAAAATATTATGATAGTAGACCTACTCAGTAAGATAAATGCCAAAAAATACAAACTATATGCATTGTATAGTGTATACATTTATACATATGTCTATGTGTAGTAACACCCAAACAAGAAGCCGGCTATAAAACTCGGCCGTCGCACATTATAGCCGTATTACTAAGGAGGACGTCGCTTCAGCTATATGATTTCATTACGGGATTTTGAATTTCCGGCGGCATTTAAGAACGTTGTCGGCTAACATTGTTGCTTATACGGGCTACCACGTCGAACCGCTTTGATCCTAACCGTTATCACTCACGGACCGGCTCGAGAACGACGACCAGATCAGATATTTAGTTAATTTTGCGTTTTCGGTGACAGTAATGAACGGTGTCCGCGATTCGACGCAGTCGGATCGCATACCTGATGACGTGACCCGCGGCCGTCACACATTGTCCGCTATTACTACGGCGAACATCATTTCGAGGTGACTGACCTGCTAGACACCCACGAAAATACGACCAACGTCGAGGAGGTGACTGACCTGCTAGACCCCAAAACATATATTCACGTAAATTATATAGCTGATGACACGAACCGGTCGTCACGTTGTCTACCCGGGTGTCTACGGCCAACATCGATTCGGAATGCCTACCTGGATAACATAGATGTGTGACCTGCTAGACACCAAAAAAACGGTTGCTATAAGATTTTTATGGACGCCAGAAATATTTAGAATTTTCTTCACGTAATTTATCCTTTAATTTTGCGTTTTCGGTAACAGTAATGAACGTCGTCCGCGATTCGACGCAGTCGGATAGCATACGTGATGACGAGGCCCAGCCGTCGTATATTGTCAGATTGGCTCTAAGGGTGACTACGACCAAAGTCGAGGAACGTGACTGACCTGCTAGACCCCAAAAAAATCGCAGCGGCTATGTGATATTTGAATTTTTTTACGTGATTAACATAAGTTAAAATTGTTGACAGCTATCCGGTTTACTTATCCACTGGTAACCTAATCCACCATCTAACATCCACCAATATAACATCCTTATCACTAATCCTCTATCCTTATCAAGAATCCACTATCCTTATCACTATTTTTTTATCACAAAACCACTATCCTTATCATAAATCCAATATCATTATCACTATTTTTAACACAAATCCAATGTCCTTATCACCAGACCTCCACATCACCCATACACCGCGTCGGCTGAGACCCACGACCACACCACGAGACCACCGCTGCTTCCGAAATCGACAACACTCGGGGCCCGGTCACGGGGGTCTGGGGGTGTCCCCCAGCGACGCTCGGAGAGCTAGTCTTACTATATAAAACGTGAACCCGAGGGCGCGCCACGCGGTCCTTTTTCGCATCGTACTTAAGGGACGGCCAATGGGGAGCCCTCCCGGCGGCGGCGGAGCCGTCGCTGCGTTATCACTCCTCTTATCGCTTTTCACCGTTTTTCTCGAAATTTCTCGAAATTCACGATTTTTTTTTCAAAACTTTCGACTCATACCCCCCTCGGGGCCTCGGTCGGCCCCGTTTGGACCTTATTCGTTTTCCTCGGTAAATTTACAGTCGGCGCGCGGCCCTACTTTTTTCCCGGGGGGCCCAACGCGGCCGATATCGCGTGCGATACGAGCTTCGCCGTCGAGCGCGTTTTTTGCCGTTTTTTTCGAAAATTCGAGTTTTAGGCGTTTCGGGGCGTATCGACCTCCCCGTTCGGATGTTATTCGCGTTCCCCGCTAAATTTATAGTCGGCGCGCGGCCCTACTTTTTTATAATCCAGTCCCCCGGCGGACCAGTCGATCGCAGAGAGCGCGGCGTTATCGCGATTTCGACGGTTTTTCCGACTTTTTCGACTAGAGTCGCGTTTAGCACCTCTACGAGACGTCCGACCTCCCCGTCGGAGACGTATTCGCGTTCCCCCCTAAATTTATAGCCGGCGCGCGGCCCTACTTTTTCAAAAGCGAGCCCCGGGGAGAAGCGGCGTCGCGGAAACGAGAGTAGGTACCGATTACGTATCGCTATATATAGGCATAAATACATGCGTCTCGAGGTTCGATTTTTTTCGCAAATCTCGCGTTTTATACGTCAGAGGGCGGCGGATTCGGAGGTCCTCTCGCCGAAACGGTCGGATCGCCCGCTCAAACGCCTTATGACGGCCGTCCAAACGGCGTTCGCCTTTCGCGTGCACGGTGACGTGGCTTAAAAGTCATACAATTGACTATGCATTTCATCTCAGTAGGTGGCTAGGTTGGTCAGGCGTTAGGACAGGTGATTCGAGGGTCGTGGTTTCGAACCCGCCGCCCGAAAATCGGTAATTTGCGGCGGCCGTGTAAATGGGTTTTTTTTTTTTCGCGTTTTTTTTTTTTCGTCACATTAATTATTTTTAACGAAAGTGTTGTGATTTTTTTCAAAATTCGCTTTATTATATTAAATATATCGGTATTTATATATATTATAATTCGTTTAACTATATTTATTTTGCAAAAAAATATAAATATATAATAAATTAATATATTAAATAATAATAATAATAATTAGCATTTAATTAATACTTGATTTTACCGTGACCAACGCACCTATATGTTTCTTTTATAAATACAATATAATATAACTAACCTATATGACATATATTGTAGTACCTACTTGATATATTACGGTTCTTAAGTGATTCCGATTTGGTTAAATATTGTTTAATACGATATTAATAAACTAATAGATCTAAAAGAACTGATTAAACTCTGGCATTTAAGTAGTACGACTATATTATGACTGCTCTTTTTGCCGTTTTTTTCGAAAATTCGAGTTTTAGCCCCTTTCGGTCGTATCACCCTCCCCGTCGACGACTTATTCGCGTTCCCCGCTAAATTTATAACCGACGCGTGGCCCTACATTTTCAAAAACGAGTCCCGGGTGGAGCGGCGTCGCGGAAAAGAGAGTAGGTACCGATTACGTATCGCTATATATAGGCATAAATACATGCGTCTCGAGGTTCGATTTTTTTCGCAAATCTCGCGTTTTATACGTCAGAGGGCGGCGGATTCGGAGGTCCTCTCGCCGAAACGGTCGGATCGCCCGCTCAAACGCCTTATGACGGCCGTCCAAACGGCGTTCGCCTTTCGCGTGCACGGTGACGTGGCTTAAAAGTCATACAATTGACTATGAATTTCATCTCAGTAGGTGGCTAGGTTGGTTAGGCGTTAGGACAGGTGATTCGAGGGTCGTGGTTTCAAACCCAGCAGCCGGGATTTTCGATAATTTGCGGCGGCCGTGTTAAATCTGAATTTTTTTTTCACTTTTTTTTTTTTTCGTCGTTTCGCTATCACTTCCGTCTTATCATTTTTAACGTAAATGTTCCGATTTTTTTCAAAATTCGAGTCTTAACGCCTCTACTGACTTCGGACCTCCCCGATGAAGACTTATTCGCGTTCCCTGTCAAATGATTTAGCAGAGCGAACAGTGTCTTTATTACTATACATGGGCGTGAATATAATATGCGACGAAGAGTTTGATTTCTCTATTTTTTTTTTGTTTTTTTTCAAAACTTCGAGTTTTAGCTCCTTTTGGTCTTATTACCCTCCCCGTTTGAATCTTATTCGGGTTCCCCGCTAAATTTATAGCCGGTGCGTGGCCCTACTTTTTCACAGACGAGTCCCGGGAAAGAGCGGCGTCGTGGAAAAGGGAGTAGGTACCGTGTAAGTATCGCTATATGCAACAATAAATACATGCGTCGTGTCGTTTTTTGCCGTTTTTTCTAAAATTCGTTTCTTGGCCCGTTTTAGTGGTATTACCCTTCCTGTTTGGATGTTATTGGCGTTCCCCGCTAAATTTATAAGCCGCCCGCTGCAGAGTCGGTCTGTAGGAGTACCAGGTACATGCATATTATAATATATAAATGTATATTTATCAAGAAATGATACACGGTGGCTGGGTTGGTTTAGTTAAATTATATATACTTTATAAAATATTATCCCAGCTCGAGTCGACGATGGATGTCTCAGAAACAATAATATAAAATAATTATATATTAGGTATTATTAATTTGACTATTTGAGTATACAATAGGTAGGTTTAATCAAATTAATAAATAGATAATTGATAAATAACAATATTTAGATAGGTAATTGACAACCACAGCTATTGCTTTTATTATCTACATTTATGATCAACGCACCTAAATCTTTGACATGGGTTCGATTAAATATTAAATAAATCTATGTAGTAGGTAGGTACTTGATACAGCTATTACAGTTTTTAGGTCAGTAAGATTTGGTTAGATTATAATACTGCTACAGATTATAAATAATACTATATTAATAAACAAAATTGAACTTTATGTATTTATTTAAAGTCTGGCAATTAGATTGTATAATGATATGACTATATACTATTTGATATAACTTATAAAGGTAGGTTTGAATATGAGTATTATATGAAATAAACTATTTGTTATTATAACTATGGTTATTTTATACCTACATGAATAGACAACAGTAATATGACTAACCTACATGTATTTATACTACTTAATATATTACAGTTTTTAGTTGAGTCAAATTATGTATATTAGTAAACAAAAAAATTACTAACTATATTATGTATTTATTTAAATTCTGGCAGTTAAATTGTATAATGATATGACATAATTAGATATTACTCAAAATATAGGTAGGGCTATCATGTATATTTACATGAGTTTCAAATCAATAAAACAAATACATAATTAATAAATGATGAATAACAAAATGATACTATATATTATGTATTTACATATGACTTATGTATTATAATATAGATGTATTATTACTATTATTATACCCATAGATGTATTAAGTGTACAATATAAACTACATTCATACACACTTGCATACACATAACAGATAAGTCATAACACAGTGATGCACCATTATAAATGTGCAATTATAATTACTAAATAATTTAAACTATCATAAATATCATATACCATTGGTAGGTAGGTACATAATATATTATATATAGTCATACAATATAACAGAAAAATATTATGATAGTAGACCTACTCAGTAAGATAAATGCCACAAAATACAAACTATATGCATTGTATAGTGTATACATTTACACATACCTACGTTTAATAGGACAGTATTTTTCAGGTCAATCAAATTTGCTATTCATCAATAAAATTATATATTTATTAATTTGATTTAATTCTCATTATTAAATAAATATACATGGTAGGTATAACTTTACTATATATGTAAGTAATATCAAATAGTATAGAAAATATTATACAAATATTAAATAACTTTACTACCTACAAACTTTACTTAAATATATAAAGATCTTTTTATTTATTAATATAATAATATATATTATATAGAAACTGTAGCAGTATTTGTATGCTACATTAAATTATTAATTACCAAAATAAGAAAGTGGCTATTTGATTACCTCAACAAATTAACTCACCTGACAACTGTAATATTATATTGATATGTATGCATTTATTAGTTAATTACAGGGACTGGAACCGTACCGAAATTGACCAGTTTTGGACCGAAATCTTTTGAAAATCTTAGGACCGAAACCGGACCGGAACAATTAAATATATTTTTTTAAGAAAAGAAACCGAAACCTATATTTTGATGTAGAGGTTTTTCCGGAAAATGCAATAGATATCTGTGGTGAAAATAGGTAATAACTAATAACTAATTATTAGTAATAATAAATAATTATAAAGTCGTAGACCTAAATTTTGGCGTAATGACGTCGAGGAAGGTGACTCGGTAGTCGGATTGCTTACGAAGTGTTATGAATTTTTTTTCACATAATAAATAACTTAATTTTGCGTTGTCAGTGACTGTAATGGACGCTGTCCCGGCCGCACGTTGCCTACCCGGATAACATAGATGACTGACCTGCTAGACAACAAAAAATCAGACGGTGGCTATATGATTTACACGGACGCCCGAAATAATTTGAATTTTCTTCACGTAATTTATCCTTTAATTCTGCGTTTTCGGTAACAGTAATGAACGTCGTCCGCGATTCGACGCAGTCGGATTGCATACGTGATGACGTGCCCCAGCCGTCGAATATTGTCGGGCTGCCTTCCAGCTTGACTACGACCAAAGTCGAGGAACGTGACTTTATATTATTTTTTATATTAGATTTTCATAATCATGGTAGGTTCTGCGTTATGATTCTATGTGCTGTAACGTCGAGTAAGGCGACCGACCTGGTAGACACCTAAACTAAAGGGCAGCTATAAAACTCGGCCGTCGCACATTGTCATATATCCTAGAAGTTTTAGAAGTAGAGAGGAAAAAAATCGCGGCAACAATATGTTTTTTTACGGGATTTCGAATTTCCGGGGGCATTCGGCAAACGTTGTCGGCGAACGTTGTTGCTCACACGGGCTACCACGTGGAACCACGGTGGTGCAAATCTCATGACACAACGACCGGCTAGAGACCGACGACCAGATGATATTTTTACTTAATTATGCGTTTTCGGTGACAGTAATGAACAGTGTCCGCGATTCGACGCAGTCGGATTGCATACGTGATGACGTGACACGCGGCCATCACACATTATCCGACACCCACAAAAATACGAACAACGTCGAGGAAGGTGACTGACCTGCTAGACCCCAAAACATATTTTCACGTAAATTATATAGCCGATGACACGAACCGGTCGTCACGTTGTCTACCTCCAACATCGTGTCGGTTGCCTACAAGGATAACATAGATGGGTGACCTGCTAGACACCAAAATCAGACGGGGGCTATATGATTTGCACGGAAGCCCGGAATATTTTGAATTTTCTCACGTAATTTATTCTTTAATTTTGCGTTTTCGGCAACAGTAATGAACGTCGTCCGCTATTCGACGCAGTCGGATTGCATACGTGATGACGTGCCCCGACCGTCGAATATTGTCTTCAAGGGTGACTACGATCAAAGTCGAGGAACGTGACTGACCCGCTAGACCCCAAATACTATTACTACGGCGAACGTCACTCTAGGTGACCGAACTGCTAGACACCCACAAATATTACTATATTATTTTTTTATCAAATTTCGAATTTCCGGCGGCGTCGTCGAAAAAACTCTGCCCTGGCTACCACGGGCTACCACGTCGAACCACAGTGGTCCTAGCTTTATCACACATCCTTATCACCATACCTCCTCATCACCCATACACCGTGTCGGCTGAGACCCACGACCGCACCATGAGACCACCACTGCTTCCGAAATCGACAACACTCGGGGCCCGGTCACGGGGGTCTGGGGGTGTCCCCCAGCGACGCTCGGAGAGCTAGTCTCTTATATTATAAAACGAGGTTAGTCCCCAGTTTTGTCCGACAGGCGCGACGCAGCAAATAAGGAACGCCAATCAGAAAATTCCGTCGCCCGGCCCCGCGTTATCACTTCTTTTCTTATCATTCCGCCGATTTTTGAAATTTTCGAACATTTACTCTTTTCACACGATTTCGACCGTTGTCTATCGTTTTTCGCCCTTTTTTATACTCGATTCGCGTGGCTCGCGATCTCTCGAAGCCGCCGGTGGGCGGTTTATATCCGTGCGCCGTCCGTAGCCGTCGGAATGTCGATCGCAAAATACGCTCCCGGCCGGACTTTTTTGCCGACTTTTTTCGTTTTCTCCGACAGTTTCGTCTTTTTGCACGCCGTTCGTGCCCGAATCGTGTAGTTGACGTCTTTCTAAAGCCGTATATATACGCTTTTCTTACGAAATCGGTAGGTTGGCTTCGCAATCGCGTTTAGAAATTACGACCGACCGTACGCGTATATATACAATATACATGTATATACGTGTATAATTTAATTTTTGCCTATTGATTTAATAATTATTAACGGAAAACGCTTTTCACGCGCCCCGTTAAATATATATATGGGAGATGCGAGTATTACAAGCGAATTGTATGCGATTACATCGATGTACATCGAATATATCGGCTTACGTCGCTCCGTAGACGCACGGCTTAAGTGTTGATGTTTTGACCATATTTCACATCTCAAATTGTGTCCGAGTAGGTTAGGCGTTAGGTAGAAAACACGTAGGTCCCGGGTTCAAATCCGTCGTACGCCGTCCGGGCGTTTATACCGCCAATGCCATAAGCTTTACACGGCCGCCCGAATTCCGATTTTTTTTGCATTTTTTTTCCGTAATTTTACAAATTTCGGATCTTTTCTCTTTACTATTTTTATTATTTTAACTTTACTTTGTGTATAAAAATTACAATATTTCTACTACGTTAATTTTTTTTTAAATTAATCTACCATATATCATTTTTTATGTATTATAATATAATATGTATTTACGTGGTTAAACATGTTTTTTTTCGATTTTCTTAGGTTATTTTACAAATTATAGTTACTGGTTTTTTTAAATTTTAATAATATTACTTTCCTGTATGAATATTTTTACTACTAAATTTTTATACCATTATATTATGTCATGTACCTTCATCGTTGTATTTTAACTATTGTATTTTTACCTAATTAATCGTTTATTTAAAAAAAGTATAATGTCATGTACATAATTGTAATTTAACTGTTGAATTGCTTATATAACAAATAATTTGTAATTTAACTACTAAATTGTTCATTTAACAAAAAATATAATGTCACGTACCTACATATTGTAATTTAAGTATTGCATTTTTTAATAATTACATGTCTGTATGTAAGCAAATATATTATAATGTGTATTATTGTGATTTAACTATTCAATTGTTTATATAGAACAAATATAATGTTATGTACGTTCATCATTGTAACTTGACTATTGCATTTTTAACTTATTATTCTAAACACCGTTTTATGTATTCATTACGGTTTTACAATCACTGTCAATTCATTTGTTTCTACAAAATATATCTTATCATTGTAGGTACTACTATTTCAACTATGTAACCAGGGCCGGATCTAGGGGGGAAGTCGGGGATTTATCCCCGGGCGTATAATTTTCGTGGGCGTATTTTTAAGGGCGTAAATATTTTGTAAATTGAAAATTGAAAATGGACTTTAAAACAAAAGTCAAAACTAAGTAGGTTCAAAATAATATTTCACAGGAAATGTGTAATATTGGGTATGGGAATAAAATAAAATAATTTTATTTTTAATCGAGATTAGTAATAACTAATAACTAATAACATTGATTTAAAAATTAAAAGGACAAATATGAAAAAGGTAAAAAATAGATAAAAATTTAAAATAAATCAAACCCGTCCGCAATTTACTGTCAGCGGGAGTGTACATAGTACATGCCTTAGTCTATCATAAATAGATTAATGTACTCTCCAATTAGTGACATAATAAAGTATGGTAAATTACCTCATTTTCTTGCATATAATATAATATTATGTAGATAGTCGTTTAAAACCTTAATCTTAAAAATCGCACTATTAATTGTAATTCATTGTTATGTGATTTTAAATTAACAACTATACCTATATTTTTCCAAATAGGTAGGTACTGCATAAAATTATGTACTACATAAAATGTTACTTAGGTACTAATGATTTAATTGTTTTCAGATTATTTATTAAATTACATGTTTGTACCCAGGCTTATAAAAGTCTTTGTATTTAACAATTAATGTCTTTTTATAAATATCACCATGGCCACTAGATAAATGAAACAGAACACAAAATGGAATATAATTTGTCATTTGTGTTTGCTTTTTAAATGGGTACAAGTATACAACTATTAATTTACTTGATAAACTTGATACTACAAAAGTACAACATAATTAAATAATTAAAACAAAAATATTATCCTATTGATTGTAGCCCAAGACAGATTGAATATTATGTTTTACATATTATATTAAAATAATTTAAAAGGAAATTTATATTCTATTTGGTTCGTTTTTTTTTTTTTTATTATAAACTGTGTTTTTTGTCTAAATTATTTTTATAGTTCAAGATGTCAAACAGACAACCAGGTCCTTATTATTCTGGAAATTTTTAAAATGTAGAATGTAGAATGTAGTTATTTTAGTATATAGGTATCTACATTCAATCCGTAAGTGATAATCCATGATAAATATTTCTTTGTCGTGTTATAATCATTATATTACAATTTTCAGTACATAATTACATTTTTGTTTCATTGTATTTATTCCGTACCTAGGTACATATTATTAAGTTTTGATTGTAACAAATATTAAAAATGAAAATGTATAATATTGATAGGTATGTTGTAAATTAAATATTGTTCTTTTACATAAAGCATCCTATATTAAAAGTAAGCAATGGATACCTACCTACCTAATTTAGATTTGTTAATAAATAATTCATACATGTTATTATTATCAATATTATTTATTCTAAACCTGGAACTTAGAAATATTGACCACAGAATACAGATTTTAGCTTTAAATACACCATTAAGAAGTGCTTCTAAAACTATATTACGTGAATAGTTTAAAATTTAAAATGTTTCATTTTCAAGTTAAAATCGTTCAAATTATTTGTGGTAAATAAATGATTGGTCCTGCAGTACATTTGGAAAGGTTTTGTAAATGTTGGTCCTCAGTTCCTCGCAGTACTGTGAGTGTGCTTGATTTTTCGTAAAAAAAAAATACTAATTCTGGTCATCTCCCTGAGATGGGCGTATTTTTTTAATTTTCCCCGGGTGTTAAAAAGCTATGATCCGGCGCTGTATGTAACTAACACCCGACTTTCTGTTTAAAATATTGTTTACCTACTGTTTTTGATTCAATATATTATACATACCATACTAAATCAAACTGTTCAATTACGCACACAATTTGCTAAAATAAATAAATAATTTTAATAGTATCAATGACATACTGCAAGTTAGTTTAAGTTAAATTATAATTTTATTAAAAACGATGTAATAGATAGGTATGTATACTAAACATATTATATTTTTTAACAAAACAACAAAAATGGCAATGTACCATATTCAAATGGATTTTAATATTGACATCCCTATGATTAATTTTGTTAATTAAATGCAGTAAATAGCCTTGATCTGATCATAACAATGATCGTATATTTATTTTCTTGAAATTAATTAGGTACATTAAGACAGTGTAATTTATTAGTACACCTAATTGTGTTTATAATATGTTTTTATCATTTATCATACAATAAACACACATTTATATATATTATACTTTGGGATTTTCTATTTTTTGTAAATTAATGAACTTCATAAATATCGACTTAATATTCGAATTATCGACGTACACTTTTTTAATTACAAAAAGGGCTGGTGCCCTATGGATCATAATTACACGTTGAACAAAGTGCGCTGATAGTTTAGAAAATCGATTAGGTGTATGGTTTTTTTTGACTTCAAACTTTTGGACAGACCCAAAAGCCACAAAAAAGAGATGTAAAATATTATGCGTACTTACACCGTTGGTGACTGATAGCTAGACACTCAAACTTTTAAACATTCCCGCCAATGCGCCAAGCATTATTTCAATCTTAAAATCATATCACTAAACGCGTTATCATAAACCCTATCCCTTAGAACAATTATCCAACATTCGATTTACAACAGACACGAACAATACTTCCAAAATCGATGACCCCACATTCAGCGAGTCTCATATAGGTCAAATAGAATCTATATTTTTGATTATTCACTTATCTACGCAACTAACGGGGTCCGCAATCCACCGTAGGTGGAGTGCATACCTGATGATATACGCTTCGCATATTGCTTACCTATGTGATTTGATGACTGATAGCTAGACAATCAAATACACATATCGACTCTACACTTTTAAACGATTTCAACAACCAAAAGCAGCTGACAAACGTCTAGAGATCCTGGAGATCGTATCTACTTACAATGTTCGTGACGGATTGCTAGACGCTCAAACTTTTAAACATCTACGCCAAAGCGCCAAGCCTTATCTCCAATCCATATCACTAATTCTTATCACAAATCCTAAACTTCCATCTTACGACTGTCGCTACTTTTATGATTGAAACGACTCTTATTCCAAAATCGGTACCCCCAAATTCAGCGAGTCCCATAGGCCAACTAGAATCTATATTTTTGATTATTCACTTATCTGCGCAACTAACGGGGTCCGCAATCCACCGCAGGTGGAGTGCATACCTGATAATATACGCTTCGCATATTGCTCACCTTGTGATTTTATGACTGATAGCTAGACAATCAAATACACATATCGACTCTACGCTTTTTAACAATTTCAACAACCAAAAGCAGCTGACAAACGCCTAAAGATCCTGGAGATCGTATCCAGTTACAATGTTCGTGACGGATTGCTAGACGCTCAAACTTTTAAACATCTACGCCAAAGCGCCAAGCCGTATCTCCAATCCATATCACTAATTCTTATCTCAAATCTTAAAATTCCATCTTACGACTGTCACTACTTTTATGATTGAAACGAGTCTTATTCCAAAATCGGTACCCCCAAATTCAGCGAGTCTCATAGGCCAACTAGAATCTATATTTTTGATTATTCACTTATCTGCGCAACTAACGGGTTCCGCAATCCACCGTAGGTGGAGTGCATACCTGATAATATACGCTTCGCATATTGCTTACCTATGTTATTTGATGACTGATAGCTAGACAATCAAATACATATATCGACTCTACACTTTTTAACAATTTCAACAACCAACAGCAGATGACAAACGCCTAGAGATCCTAGAGATCGTATCCATTTACAACGTTCGTGACGGATTGCTAGACGCTCAAACTTTTAAACATTTACGCCAAAGCGCCAAGCCTTATCTCCAATCCATATCACTTATTCTTATCACAAATCCTAAACTTCCATCTTACGACTGTCGCTACTTTTATGATTGAAACGACTCTTATTCCAAAATCGGTACCCCCAAATTCAGCGAGTCCATAGGCCAACTAGAATCTATATTTTTGATTATTCACTTATCTGCGCAACTAACGGGTTCCGCAATCCACCGCAGTGGAGTGCATACCTGATAATAGATGCTTCTCATATTGCTCACTTATTGAGTTTATGACTGATAGCTAGACAATCAAATACACATATCGACTCTACACTTTTTGACGAGTTCAACACCAAAAGCAGCTGACAACGTATATAGATCCTTGAGATCGTATCTACTTACAATGTTTCGTTGACGGATTGCTAGACACTTAAACTTTTAAACTTCCCGCCAAAGCGCCAAGCATTATCTTCAATCCATATCACTACTCCTTATCACAAATCCTAAACTTTCGTCTTACAACCTTTGCGAATTTTATAATTCCAACAACATAGTCTCCAAAATCGGTATCCACTCTCATCGAGTCCAACGGGCCCCGAGTTATACTTAGAGCTAGTCTAATACTATAAAAATGAAGAACATCTGACTGATATATTGGGGGCCAATGGAGAGGAAA
>CARXXK010001487.1:0-24786 GCA_949089665.1 Macrosiphum euphorbiae
ACCAGTTATAAACTTACATCCCTATTGTCAAAATAATATTATATTACATTGAGAATACAAAGTTAACATAACATTATTGTGGTTTTTTAAATACAATATTAAAATTAAAACTAAAAGAGAACATTCTGAAGATGTTTAAAATTTAATATTACTTTTTCAAAATGGGATAATATTATTATAACGGGAAAATTATAATATTCATTAATTAATCAAGTTCTAAAGTTATTATAATATTGATGTTACCGAATTGCTGTCTGGGTACTACAATCCATTCAGGCTCTGTTGACTTTGTACTAGTCGACGAACAATATGTTTTCCGACCATGACGTTCTTCCACTTCGAACCTAATTGTGTTTAATAATTTTGTCCTTGAGGCATTTGAAAATCGCTCCCAGGTAGACGTGATTTACACTGATTTTGTGAAAGCATTTGACCGTGTCGACCACGCTATCCTCATTGACATCCTCTATAAGTCCGGTTTTGGCGAACCTATTTTGTCCTGGTTTAAATCATACCTGCCCGATCTTGTCCAGTGGGTTAAAGTGCTTGGATCAAAATCTGCTGTCGTCCCTGTTCCATCTGGTGTTCCCCAAGGTGGTCACTTGTCTCCCCTGCTTTTTTCGTTATATATAAATGGAATTACGAAGGCTGTTCCTAAGTGTAGATTCCTTATGTTCGCTGACGACCTGAAACTTTTCCGAAAAATCGAATCTGAAGCTGACTGTCACGCCCTTCAGAACGAGTTAGATTCCATTAGCTTATGGTTTAGCACTCTTGGCTTCCAATTTAATACTAATAAATGCAAAGCTATGTCCTTCACCGGGCGCCGCCGGTTGGTATTCGATTATTCTTACACTATCAATGGTTCAGTGATGGATAGAGTTGCAAGCAATAGCGACTTGGGCGTTCTTTTCACTGCCGATCTGAACTTCCGCCCTCACATTCTGCTGCCCATCCATCTGCTGCCGAGCCCTCAAATCGCTTGGCTTCGTAATGCGCACCATGAATGAGTTCAAGCTGTCTGGATCTCTCAAGACTGTCTACTGCTCTTTAGTCCGAAGCATGCTAGAGTATGCGTCTGTGCTCTGGGACCCATTTGTGGTTATTGATTCTTGCCACTTAGAGGTTGTACAAAGGCGCTTTCTGTCGTCTGCAACTTACATGCTAAAAATTGTCCATCCTCCTCACGACTATACTCCAGTATTGCGCGCACTTAGCCTTACATCTTTAGCAGATAGGCGCGTTAAAGCTAATCTGGCCTTTTTAAAAAAGTTAATCGATGGTTCCTTAAATGCCCCTTCACTGCTTATCCAAGTGAACTTTAAAGTTCCACAACGGGCCACAAGGTCTCGAGTTCCTTTTACTGTACCTCTCCACTGTACCAATTACGGTAAAAACAAACCATTTGACCGCATGATGCGGTTGGCTAACGAGGACCCCTCCTTTCTCAGTTTACCTTAATATTGTGTTATTTATGACTATCATCGAACAAGTAGCTTCGACAAAAGTTGTGTTCATCGGTGATTTCAATACAAACTTCAATAAACCACCAAAACAACTAGTTCAAATATTAAAGCAATTCGATTACAAAGTATTAGTGGATGATATAACTACAGATTACGGAACAAGCATAGACAATGCCATATCAAATTTTGAAATTGCAACTTTGGTGTACGAGTCTCTCATAAGTGATCACATGCCTATTCTCCTTATGGACAAAGGAACTTGCAATGATACTGAAAAAAACTATGAGACAGCTGATGATAAAATTGTAAAAAGTTGTTGAAAACAATTTGATAAAATCAAACGTCAGCATAGCTAATAGAGATATTCTGGTAAAATCCACTAAGGTCAGGAATAACAATAACGTTGATGATATTGAATTCTTTCAAGTTGATAGTGGCACTATCAAGGTAGTTGAAACTAAAACCAAATCAACTGATATGTAATATGTATTGTTATAAAATAAAATAAACTACATTAATATTGGACCAGTTTTATTTGTACATAATATATTAATTAGTAATTTTTGTCTACTTGGTACTTTAATTATTTTATGATACCTTTTGTTATGGAATAAATTAGGGGCATATAATTTAGTTTAAATATTAAATATCTAATTGATCTAACATTTATAATTATTTTATTACATAGATATTATATATTAATATATTATAAAATGTAGATACCTATTTATACACAAATTAATTGTACCTATTACAACATTGTTTAATTAGTGTTAAATATTTATTTTATAACTTGCATACATTTTTTTTTTAGATTTAAAAAAATAATATTTACAATGTACCTAGGTATGCTATACTAAGGCATATTATTATAATACCGCATTATTTAAGTAAATTAGTGAATAAAATCAAAAATAATAATAAAATACAACAATGATAACATGAGGAGGGAGGTTATCCAGTGATAGAACCCAATAAGAATAACATTACCATTTACTTTTTGACATTTTAAAATTAATTTTCTTGTTTTTAATAAAAAAGAAATATAGGGAGGTACATTTTTTTGTACATTTAAACGGTGTTTAAATTGTTTTAAGATAATACTCAGACAAATCGATATATCATAGGTATCCACAAAAATATTTTTGTTAATCATTATTGTAATTAGTGATTTTACTCTAAAAAATTACTAAAAAACGAAAAAATACGATTCTGCATAAATGCATATATCTATTATAATTGGCCCGCGTTGGCCAATGAGAAAGAAATATTAAAAAGTACGCTGACACCCTCTTAATAATAATTACTATTTAAATTTTAAATAGTCCGATATAATTGTAACACATCACATATTAGAACAAAATCATGAAAAAATAAAACACTGATTTGGTAAAATAAAAAATTGTTTTAAATTAAACATATATTATGTTACATTTAAATTAAGGGCTTAGTTTTTTATTAAACTTTAAAATTAAAGCATTTTGCTATTTCATATATAAAGAGAATGAGATAAAAAATTTGTAAAAAAACAGATTTTGATTGATCAGGTACTGAATATTTATAATAGTAATAAAAATGATGGGAACATGTTGTAACGTGGTCGGGGATGGCCCGTTAAATATAAGATATTCAGGAAAGAAATTAATTCTTTTGAATATATTTTTACCGTAGCTCGGGAGCACGAATGGTATTAGGATCTTAATATTACAAATAAATAACGATTGATCTAAATTATTATTAATATAAACAAATTATTTATTATAACTTACAATTTACGAACAAAGTTACCAAAAATGTAGGATTGTACGGAGTTCAGGTGCACGTGATGGACTCGCGGAGAACTGGTATTCTCTTACATAGGGATATTGGCCGGAGCCTTACAATCATAAAATATATATGTGTCACCTAAACCGGAGGGGCTTAATATATTATTACAGTCAGCGCATAATATGCCTAATGTGCATATTATGATGCTTATAAAATAAACGTAATGATGTAACATACGTTACAATGTAAAAACACTAATAAAATAAAATAATTGAATAATTATGTTGTACTTACGTAAGTTTGAGGTCTGTTATGACTAGGGCTAGGGACTTATAGGAGTTTGCATGTTTTTCAATAATCATTCAAAACATAGCTAAGTAATATAAAAATTTGTTTCATAGTACTAGGAGTTTAAAGCAATGTTACGGAACAAACAACCGTGATACAAGACCACCAAGTAAATACGATTGGGAAAAAGATACGATATGACGAGTGAAATTCACACATGATAAATAGGAATGTCCGTTCAACGGTGTGATTTTCATTCGTCTAAACGTATTACGCGGACCAATCGACGACGGACTAGATTGTCGAAAAGGGTATAAATACCGGACACTTTCAACAATCTAGTCAGAGATCATCATAGTTATAACGATATATCGTATCGTTCAGTTCACATCACGTCAACAGTCACGTCCAGCGAGAACACCAACACCCAAAGTGACGCACAACGAATCAGACACTATACGTAAGTACCTCACTCTTATTACTCCCCCCGTCGATCACGAGGCAAACGAACCTGAGGGTTCGCAGCGCCGGGTCTCGCGTTCGCACGCTTCCTTACCACCAACCACCATGGCTCAAAAACGTAAAAAGAAAGCAATCCGTGTCCTACGTCCAAACGTGTTCCTCAGGGGACTAGTTCAAAATCGCCAACCCCCTCTTCGGAATCAATCAACACTAAAGATAGCTGGCCCACCAGCCCGACAACTGCTTCACACTCTCACTCGCGTACCCCATTTGTAACGAAATCGATCAGCTCCGCAACGAATGTAACCAAGTCTTCTCGCAGTCCTAGTCCACAGACCAAAATCAATATTCCTCCAATCATCATCGACTCCAGAGACTGGCGTAAATCTGCCAAAACTGTATTAGAAGTAACCAAACTCAACACAAATGATTTCACAGCCAAAATCGACTCAAAAGGCTCCGTCCACCTACAGATGAAATGCCCTACTAACTTCAGGAAAATCCAATCCGCGCTAAGAACCAATGGAATTGCGTTTACCTCTTTTTCTCTCCCTGAAGATCGCACCCTAAAAGTGGTGATTAGAGGAATACCTACCGACATAGCTGAAGACGAAATCACCGCTGAACTTGAACTCCAAGGGTTCACGGTTAATACGGTAAAACGATTCGGTGTAAACTCCCGTCCACTCCCTATGTGTTTAGTCATCCTGGCGAAAACTACGCAATCCACGACTATATACGAAATTACATCAATGTTTTATCTCTCAGTTAGAGTAGAGTCATTTAAAAAATCGGGTCCAGCGCAATGCTTTCTTTGCCAACGTTTTGGCCAAACCTTTCTTGGCCAAAACGGCCATGGCTCTAAAAACTGCGGCCAAGCACCACGCTGTGTCAAATGCAGCGGTAATCATTTGGCCAAAGAATGTACCAAACCTAAACAAGATCCATCATCCTGTTGCATCTGTGGAGGTAGTCACACGGCCAACTTCCGCGGTTGCCCATACTACCTTCATCTGGCGGCGTCATCGAAACCTGCTGTAACTATACCACCTCCGCCTACTCAATCCACTTCAGCCTCTTTTGCTCAACCGAAATCTGACACTAGTTACGCTGATGCCGTTAAATCAGACAAAAACCCAATTTCCAACGAAACAAAAACCAATCAAATCAATATCGATGAAATAATTACTCTGCTGACTGACCTACTCACCGCCCTTACATCGGATAGCGACCCCAAATCTATCATGGTCCCAACAATCAAGTAATTCCTCTCCCTACTCACTAGTCGTAATGGATAATGATCTAAAAATTATTCTTTGGAACTGTAACGGCATATCAAACAAAATCCTAGAACTTCAATCGCTAATTCAAAAAATCAGGGTCGACATTATTTTACTTGGAGAAACCAAACTAAACCCAAATACCAATATCAAATTTAACAACTTCCACATCTATAGATCGGATAACGAAGCGCGCCCCGGTAATCCTTCTTACGAGGGAACTGCCGTTCTCGTTCACAAACGCATAATTCACCGCCAAACTATTTTAAAAACATCAATGAAATTTACGTCAATTGACATATCTATAAACCAACACATCATTCGAATATCTTCAGTCTACAAACCTCCTGGCGTTCCATTCGTCGACAACGACCTTCGTGTGCTGTTAAACGGCTGCGATTGGTTCATAGTTGCGGGCGACTTAAGTTGCTAAACTAGTTGGGGACGCCACTTTACCAACGCCAAAAATAATCGCTATACCGTGTATTTTCCTAATTATTTGTGTGTTGTGAAATCGGTCGATAAGGAATACGCCGAATACGGTCAGTTGATGTCAATAATTACGAATTATTCGTCTATTCGTATCGCATGTGTGTTTGTCTTGCGTAGTTGCGTCTTGTGTGAATAAAAGTTTAAAATTAAAGATAAAAATGCCTAAAGTAAAGGCAAATACTATTCTATTCGCCTACAGTCGTATGTTTCAGAATTCGGTAGTTCAGTGTTTTTAGTTGATCACTCAGTGTTGTTTTGTAAACTTTGTGAAGTTAAAGTTAGTGCTGAAAAACGTTTTACTGTATTGCAACACCTTAAAACCGAAAAACATATCAAGTCAGTAAACCGTATTGATAAATCAAAAAAAAGTCAACAGCTTCTAGAATTTAATCCGCCAACAAAAAAATGTCAGTTTAACAAAGATTTATGTTATTTGCTAATATTCCTTTATACAAAATAGAAAATTTAAAATTTAAAGCATTTTTGCAAGAATATACAGGAAAAAAAATTCCAAAAGAGGCCACTCTTCGCAAAGGCTATGTAGATGACTGTTATCAAGACACTTTAGCAAAAATACGAAATTGCGTATCAAATAACAAAATATGGGTATCTATTGATGAGACGACCGACGTAGAAGGCCGCTTCGTAGCTAATGTTATTATAGGAGTTTTAAGTACTGACGGACCAAGTGAGATATTTTTGTTAAATACAGAAGAAATAAAAAATTCAAACCATCAAACTATTTTTAAACTTTTTGATAAATCTATGAATATATTATGGCCACAAGGCGTACATCATGATAACGTTTTGTTATTTTTGTCGGACGCTGCGCCGTATATGGTGAAATCGGGAAAAGCAATTCAAGCACTTTATTCAAAGATGATACATCGCACATGTATAGTACGTGGATTTCAACGTGTGGCCGAAGAAGTTTGTTCATATTTTAACATAGTTGACCAACTTATATCTAGTGTAAAAAAAGTATTTTTGAAAGCACCATCTCGTTCTCGTATATTTAAAAATGAAGCTCCTGACATCCCAATGCCACCACAGCCAATTTTAATTCGTTGGGGAACATGGTTGGATGCAGCTAATTATTATTGTGAAAATTATGAAGTCATAAAAAATATTATAAATAAGTTAGATGAAAATGACGCGAGCAGCATCAAAAAAGCTAAATATATTTTTAACAACCCAGATTTGAAAGCAAACTTAGCATTTATTTCTTCAAACTATAGTTTTCTTTCAACTTATATTACACGTATGGAAAAACAAAACATGATGCTTTCTGAGTCTATTTCCGTCGTAAAAATTGTTAAAGAAAAATTTGCAAAGTACACAAGGAGAAAAAGGAAAAGCTATTTACAAAAAATTAGAAAACGTACTGTCAAAAAATAAAGGATTTGAAATTATTGAACAAATTTCAAATATTTTAAAAGGCATAGACAATTCTATGGAAAATCTTGAAGACTTAAATGTAAACGACTTAAAGTTCTATAAATTCGCCCCAGTAACTTCTGTTGATGTCGAGCGTTCGTTTTCGAGACACAAAAATTTATTGGCAAACAATCGCCGCTCATTCACTTTTGAAAATATAAGAAACATTTTAGTGACACAATGCAATTCATTTGGGTAAGATTTATAAAAATATTAAATTATAAAAACAATATGCATTCATATTTGAAATGTTTGTTTTTTTCTGTTACAGGCAAGTTTAAATAAGAAGCAATCAAAATAATAATTAATAAATAATAATATATTAATAAAACTATAGAAGTTTGTAATATTTTAATGTTTTTTTCAAAAATTAAAAAATTTTAAGAGCATATATGATCATTTTTAAGTGCATAAATGCTTGCATATTTTAAGGTTTTATAGGGCATGAAGTTCCTAGCCCTAGTTATGACCAATCTTTTGTTTCTTGTCTGTTTGAAACAAATACATTTGAACTATAAGCGCACTGTACACTATTAGAGTAGAGGTAAACTATAAGTAATGACGATGAACTGCACTGTACGCGATGATCAGCAAATGTCCAAATACCAAAATGGTGGACACAAAGGGTAATTATTTAGTTGCCGTGTTCAAAATAATTCATCAGAATAATGATAACAGCTGATATTTGGAAAAAAGAAATAAATTTAGTGTTTCTTGGATTTTCAAAACCTATTATATATATAGGTATGATAAATAATATCCGCGAAACGCGCGTACGTTATATAACATAATTGTCTAGGCGATATTAACATTGTAAAAATTCTAGCGTCTCACGTATCTTAAAACCGTGGCCGTGCCTAACACGGTACTCGTCTCCAATGTGTGTTAACTATTATAATATATAAGCTCAATACGTGAACGTACTTGATGTGTTGTTTGGTGCTTTTTCAAGTCAGCTTTCTCACCAAGATAAGGAGCAGGCTTGGAAAAAAGTTTTAGACACAGCTAAAAGTGTGGGTCACAAACTGCCTGAAAATAAAGGAAATGATTGGACATATATACGTGATACGTTCTGGCAAAACCATAAAAAGAGAGCAATGGTAAGTTATATTTATTTATTATAATAGTTGTGGTGATCGTGCTAAGTACCTACATCGAATTTGTAATGTAGTTACCTACTTATTTTTATCATCCTTGATTTTTTAACAATTTAATTAAAACTGAATAATAATTTATTTCAACCAATATTATCCAGTGTCATACATATTGCCTCTGTAGATAGTAAACAATTTACTTAAATGTGTCAAAATAAACATATTACATTATTATACACGCATTCATGACAATTTTACACAGACACACACATACATATAAATCCTCCAATATTTTATCTGGATTTATATATGGAATAAATACAAGTCTGGATGATAACATCAACATATTTATTATTATAGCTTAAAATTGGACCTAAAACTGGCTCTGCTGGAGGAAAAAATTGCAAACTTACTACAACTGATGAATTATTTTTAGACATCATTGGTCGACAATCACCAATTGTACAGGGTCTAGGTGTACAAGATTCTTTGAGCCATACTCATGAAACTGTACTAGAGTGTAGTAATGAGAATGTGGTAGCAAATGATGTAAATTTGGTCCACTCTAATTCACCAGACAATTCAGCAGACACATCAACCATAAATATTATTAGAAATTCATCACCAAATGATAATGTTAAAAATATTGAAAAATGTAAGTTTGCATCATGTAATGTAGGTCTAAATTATCAATATTATTATTTTCCAACATTATTCATTACAAATATTTTTTGTATAGCAAAGAAAAGAGTGGTAGTAGTCAGTTCTTTGAAACAATATAATGATAGGGATGAATTAACGGCCTTAAAGCGTAAAACAGTACGTCTTAAAACAGTCAAATCAATGTTTCTAAAATGAAATAAAAGAATATAGGTATGTATACTTCAAGAAATAAGGAACACACTATAATTAGGAATTGAATAGTTATTTTCTAAACATTAAGATAAAAATTTAATAACTTAGATTACCTTTCCGGAATCGATATTTGAATTTTTGAACTGCTTAATTCATTCAAATTTATTTCAATGGATCCATCTTCTTTACAACTTTTTAAAAAACTCAACAATGTGGGCAAACATTCCTTTGGATCTGATTTATAAGAAATGCATTACACAAATAAACAGTTATGAGCAATTGTTACTAAACCAATAAAAGTAAGTCAATATTTTAAGTCAAGACAAAAATGAAAGTTAACAACAAATAGGGAGAGTTGTTTAAGTGAACTTGAGAAAAAAGGTTAACATACAAGTACATATTTCTGTATGAGTGTTCACAGAAAAATGTTAAAATATACAATCTACCAAACAGTTTTGTTTTTTATTTTTTATATACATATGATTATCATAATTTTAATACCTTTATAATATAAATGAATTATGAAAATTTACTTTAAAATTAAATATGTAGTTCCACCTGTACATCAATACATTTTTCATAATGGATATAAAATAAATTGACTATTAATTTACGTAGGTACTTACCAGCTTGCTGAAGATAATCCAACGCCGATTCATCCACAACGAAATACTAAGGTTCAGATCCTATTTTTATGACTAAATTATGTATAGCCATGATTTAAATTCAATGATGTACAATAGTACAGACTATTAACAATTTTTAAATTATAAATTAAAATATTTCATACATAAACACAATATAAAAAATATTAAAAATAAATATTTATACAGGTTGGTAGTAGACAACTGACTAGAAAATATTATAGGCAGTGGTACAAATATTTTATTTATATATTTGTTATTTTCCTAACCTAACATTAATCAAAATTATGATAAAGCCGAAATGATAAAGAAAAATTTATGTTTCATCTGCTCTTGCATTGTGTTGCACCAGTACGATTATCAGTGAAATATTCCATTGCACACTTGGTGCAAAAGTGCAGACCGGTGGAAAACGCTATTAGTTTTATCAGCTTCTATGCAATAATCGTATTATTTTTGCATTTTAGATTCTGAGGAATGCGCGCATTGATTTTACAAAAATGTATGTTTTTTATTTGAGTCTGTCATAGTGTCATCATTACGTTTTGAAGTAGAAATAATGCTTTAATTTTTTACTTCAGCCCCTCTTTGAAAAGAAAATTCATCTAGCTGGTACTTTGGAGGGGTCAAACGTAAAAAATTTCCATTTTTTTTTCAAAAGCGTGAGGAAAAACCCTAAAAAAGTAACGAAAAAACGGGATTTTCACGCATTATCTGTTAGGTATTGACAAAATAGATTTTTTTATTATGCTGTAACTCAAAAACGAATTATTGTGTAAATACTTGATATTTTCATCTAATGTTTATATAAGCGTTATCTGTTTACGATTAAATTATCAAAAGAAATTATAAAAGTTTATTTTTTTTTGCTTATAAAATAAATTGGCTATCCAAAAAATCTTTAAAATTGAATACAAGGTTTATTATAAGTTTTACTATTATCGTACTAAAAAAAAAATCAAAAATCGTTAGTCACAATTTTTGTTTATAAGCATTTAAAGTTCAAATGTTTACGAAATATGACAAAATCGAGAAAATTTGCATGGGATTGTGAATAAATTATTGAGAAATCCATAACATTTTTGTGATTTTGACATATTTCGTAATATTTTTATCCTTGCCGTAAGGAAATATGCAACTCGTCCGAAATCATACTTAAAAATTAATTACTTTTATCAAAAAAACATATATTATATAATTTAAATATAGGTAGGTAATATAATATATCCTATATAGACTGACAATTAATCATCTCCATTTAGAATCGTTTTTCGTATACAATGATAGTATGATACCTATCATTGCATTCAAATTTAACACATCCTTTATAGGTAGTAATCTAATCTCCATCTTTACTATACAGCAGAGCGTACACACTTGCCCACTTTTTATTTATAAACTTCCATATTTTCCTTTTTTTTTATTACATATATTTACACATTTAGATTTTTTAAATACAAATATGAATCCAAGACCTATTTTAATTTATAAGTAAATTTTTTACAATATTTTGTATTCAACTAACTGTTTTATCTCGTGTTTTCATGTACCTAGCTGGACAGCATGACTCATTTTTATTTAAAATTACATTTTATGTTTTTTGCTTTAAAAAGAGGATCAGGAGAATATTTAAAGAATATATTTTAAAGATTTTGAAAAAGTTGTATTTAAAATATTTCTAAAAAATTATAAGAACAATAAACAAATAACATTATCGATGAAACTTAGTTATAAAGTTCTCAGAATATTTAAGTTGAGAAATTGTTATCTGGGAACAGACATGCATTTGATTCATTATTTGGATTTCAAGAATTGTATAGCAGTCGTTGCAATTTGTGTAGTCATACAACAACTAGTGATGCACCGACGACAAGTTTGATCCTACATTTGGATATTCCACAAGACAGATCACAAACTCTGCAAACATTATTTTCAACTGATCAAAATGTATGGTCTAGCATATCAGACTACAGATGAAATAATTGTAATAACATCAGATAATATTAGCCCATGAATACATAATAATTCAATTAAAATTATTTACTACAACCTTCATAAACGAACAATTTGTTTCCAACAAGATAACCAATTTAAAACTTAGCGGTGTACCGTCCAGTACTTTAGAAATTGCTGGAGCGCGTTACAAACCTCAAGCCGCCATATTACATATTGGACAAAATACGAGCTCTGGCCATTATATCCCATATCTGAAACAAGCACATACTAATTGGGTTTCTGCCAATGACACAACAATTGCTGAAAAAAAGTGTCCGAATAATAGCAAAGATGTATATGTTATCATTCTACAAAAAATATAACAATATTTGGACGGCGTTCGGGAAAAAGGGTATAAGTCAAATTTAACAATTTTTCAGGAGACGAAAAAAACTAATTAGTTCTAGTTTTTTTGTAAGAATGGTAATGGACGTATTTTTAATTAATTAAACTATTTATATTATAATTTAAAATTATATAGTCTTAATGAAAAAGTTAATTTTATAAATTATAGATGATTTATTCCCTATTGCACTGAATATATTGAAATATAGTGACTTATGCCCTTTTTTTTCACCATTATAAATGTATATATTTTTTGAAAATATTCATTGTGAAAAAGGGTATAAGTATTAAACAATATAAAAAAATATATTTTATATTATTATTATTATTAATTAATTATAATACATTTTTAGATTCTGAGTGGAACGATGAATGTATTGATTTTACAATGATGTGTGTTTTTTTTATTATTTTTTTTTTTTTTAGTTTTTTTTTATTTTTATTTATTTTTTTTGTGTCTGTGTACACGATAAGTAGTCGAAATAATACTTCGATTTTCAACTTCAGTATCTTGTTCGATTGGAAAGTGAATATCGTTGGTGCATTGGGGAGGTCGAAATTTAAATTTCCCAGTAGTTTCCAAAGCGCCGGGAAAAACAAAAGAAAAATTAAGGAAAAACGGGGATTATTACGCAAAATCTGTTTTCGAGAAAATCGATTTTGGTTTTTGGTGTAACTTTAAAATAAATGACCGTAAATACATGAAATTTTCAGTGGTTGTTTATATTTGCATTTTCTATACACGATAACATTTTCAAAATATTTTGATTTATTTTGAACTGTTTAAGGACATTTTCAGTTTCCAATTTTATTAGTTTTTTTTCTAGAAATATCAATAAAAATTTATTTGTTGAGTAAAAATACTTGAAAATTTAATACAAGGCGCCTACTATATTTTTTCAAAGACAGATGAAAAATATTAAAATCGATAGTCACAGTTTTTTTTTAAGCATTTAAAGTTCAAAAAATGACAAAATATGGAAAAATCACGAAAATTTGCAAATTATTTCGAGTTAGAAATTCATAAAAATTTTTCTTTTTAAATCTAAGATATGAGTGTGAGATATGAGTGACAAAAAGTGTAAAAAATTAATACAAGGCTCCTGATATATTGTTACAATAGCAATTGAAAAATATTAAAAATACATATTCACAATTTTTTTTTATAAGTATTTAAAGATCGAATTTTGACAAATTTATCAAAATCTCGAAAATTATCAATCATTGTAATTAATAAATTATAAAATGTTCAGTTTTTAAAACAAATTTAAAACAAAGGTTCTCATAAATAGTTCATACTGTAATCAAAAAATCTAAAAAATATATGAACACAGTTATTTTTTACAGACATTTTAAATTCAAATTTGGACTAAATTACATATTAAAAAACCTAGAATAACTATTTTAGTTATTTTGTTGTGATTGAATAATATTATTCGTGGGTACTTGAAACTTCTAAAGTGTACTATTATATATCTATGATAGTATCACGGTTTTTGTTGATGTATAACGCGTTATAAGTACCTAATGGATATTGTGATATGATTAATTTGGAATTTATTATAGGTCAAATTTTGGTTTAGTACCATGATATGTATATAATATGTCTTATACCTAGACTGACATACCGTCTCCTCTCAGAATCGTTTTTCTTATACAATGATATTATATCGTTGAATTCAAATTTAATATCATCCATTATACAGTGACCCACTTGTAACCTGTACAGCAGAGCGACATCCACTTGCCCCCTTCTTTTAATTTGTATTGTTTTATACACGTAGGTAAACAATAAAAATAATAAATACACAATATTCTGAATTATCGTAATTTCCTTTTATTTTACAAATTTTTAATCTTATAGCAATAGGTATAATATAATTTTATTATTGACATAATAATATAAAAAATATAAGCTTTTTGTATTTTATATTAGGTAATTATAACCACATCATACAAATATGTATTAAAAAAACAAAACATTTTTATATTATTGAGATCCTTACTTTAGGAACTTTATGTGATGTTTAATATCATTAAGATTATTCAGTACATTAATGATTTATTAAAAGTTATAATTAAAATTAAATGCAGATAGGTAACATCAAAAATACAAAGAAGTTAAAAAAATATACGTATGTATAATTGATCAAATATTTAAATTATAGAGTTCCAAACTATAGGAACATTCATATTTTAACATTATTAAGTATGATAAAGATTTATTAAAAATTAAAATTAAAATTGAATAAAAATAAAAAACAAAAAATAAAACTAATATTTTTAAATTACAGAGTTCTTTGCTTTAAGAACATGCATTTATTAAAATGATAAAAAAAACAACAAGATTTATTAAAAGTTGCAATTAATATTGAATAATATACGAAGAGAATAAAATAAGACTAAATTTTAAATATGATGAAAACTTACTCTCCTTCATCAGACACAAATGGATCACTTACATCATTTTTTGTTTTTAAGTTTTTATAAAATGTGTGATATAACTCTGGAATGAATTATAGTAATGACATTAAATCTTTTTTCTTTTCTTCAGTTATTGGCAAATTCTTCATTATATTCCTTTTGGTTAAGTCCATTTTATGAAATAGGTATTTCATCATCATTCAAAGATAATTTGTAAGACACAATATTTTTGTCAGATTTATTATATCGTAGCCATTGTACATTTCGAAAAGAAAATACTTGTCCTGCCTCATTTTTTTTTTTAAATTTATATTTAGTTTTTAATAAGCTATCAAAATCTTGAAAATTACTTTGTTAAATTTCAATGACGTTAAATTTTTCTTTGCCAGTTTAACGGATTAATTGGGCACAATCATAAGGATGATTAATTTGAATAGCATACCATTTTTTTGCTTTTTCAATTCGGCCATGGTCTGAGTCACACTCCATTCGAGTATGTCCGGAGATCATAAATTTATGATCAATAATTTGAATTGTATCTTGTTTTTCTAAAAAAGCCAAACACATGGCCATGAAAATAGAATTTTTATTTTGACCACCACAATTATCAGTGTACATGACAACATGGGTTATATTTAGTGGCAAGTTTGCTAAATAATGAAACACACATGACCCAACATCATTAGCACCACGTTTTGCGATGGTCTCATTCCATATATAACATGTTGCATTAGAAGTTTGTATATTATGAACTGTAAGATTGAAGGTCCACAGTAGTCGCTTGTAAAGCAACAGATGATTCCAAACTTGGAGTGGGCAGACATTGTTGTAGGTCAAAAGCTATTACACATTTATTGATATCATTTGTTTTTGAATCTTTTCTTTTGGCCCCTCATACGTTTCTTCTGCTTCATCATGATGCTTATTCTTTTTTATAATTAAAGCAGCCTTTTTTTCACTTGAGGAAATATTATTGGAAATCTGTATTTTAAAACGATCACAGAGTGTACAAGTGTCTTTTTTGGGTTGTTTTATTTTTAAACCCGCTTGTTTAAAGTATTGCCTATAAACAGACATACTAACAAGATTATCAACATTTTCTACATACCTAATCATCATAAACTAATTTCAAAGTGAAATAAGCTGGTAAATATTTTTTTGTAGTCTCTTTACGACAATAGTGACTTTCATAAGATGGGAGCATTTTTATATGATCTTGAACTAAGTCAATACTCCTTTTACTCAATTTATTTCTGGGTACTCTTTTACCTCTTTTATCGGGTGTCTGTTTTTGGACAGGTGACTGAACTTTTTGTGTGCAGATTTTTTTGTATAAATCTTGGTTTTTCTCCAAATATACTTAAAAAACATAATTTGCAGACAACAATCAATTCATTATTTTTAGGAATGAAATATTTGTAAGTAACCTGTCGATTTTTTTG
The DNA here is from genome assembly GCA_949089665.1 of Macrosiphum euphorbiae. Lineage (NCBI taxonomy): Eukaryota > Metazoa > Arthropoda > Insecta > Hemiptera > Aphididae > Macrosiphum > Macrosiphum euphorbiae. The sequence goes on from CARXXK010001487.1 coordinate 15,992, forward strand.
CTTTTCAATGTTGTAAGTTCTTTTTCAATCAGCAATTTTATTGGTAGGAACTATGAGATTTGCCATGTAAGACACTCGTCTATCATATGAGTTCAAGGACCAATACCCATCAAATAAAGTTTGTTGTAAATTGATATCAATTTAATCTTTACATTTAGACCTACAACCAAATTAGAATCACATTGATTTACCCATTCCTAGCCACCTAGCCAGTGGCGTAAATTGGGCTAAATTGTTAGGGTTGCAATCAGTTTCTAGGTTGGACAGGCCCCCCACACCCCCCTAAAATGTTTTTATTTTATTCTAAATTTAACATTACAATCTGTACATAAATTCAACAAAACTATTTTAACACATATTGTGTCTATTGTTAATTGGTATATTATGTATATATGTCGCATCCACTTAATGTAATCGTATTTTTCATGAAATGGATATCCATTTCATGAACAACGATCATATCGTGTAAGTCAAATTTTAGTTCATGAAATGGACATATATTTTATCCATTTCATGAAATGGAAACTCTTATTTTACACTTTGTGTAATATTTTTAATTAATTACATCAATAGGTAACTTTTTGTGAAATCGAAATAATAACATTGATACGAGTACATTTTATTACATTTATTCATGATTATTATAATTATGTAATATTGTATTATAATTATATTTTATATAATAATAATAAATTATATAAATATAAATAGTTATATAATCATTATCATTGTGAAATCGAAATAATAATATTGATAATTTTATTATCATTTTTATTTATTATATTATAATTTTTATTTTTATTAATAATTTATTATTTATATAAATAATAAATTATTACTTATTTTTACAAATACTAGAGCTATGGCAACGACTGTTGCATTTTACCGAAGCTTTAAAACAAGCACAACGTTTTGATTCACATTGGCGTTTACAAATGCAACTTAAAAAACCTTGTCCCCCAGAAATATGAGAAACGGTTTCACGTAATGTAAGTTCTTTATCATTATTAACTTCGGTAATTTTTAAAAAATTAGATGTCGCGGGTTTTAAACTTGCTGAATTGTACCACCCTTTTACTAAGCCATACTAATAATATCTAGACAATGACATATTATGCTTTTAATGATATTATTATTTTAAAGTGAGTTACAGCTATGTGAAATATTACAACTTTAAAATGTTCATAACTCACTTTAAAATAATAATATCATTAAAAGCATATGTCATTGTCTAGATAATATTCTTACCTTTAAATTTGATCATAGGTAAATTTACTCTAATATTAAAGCTAACATCACAAAATGTATTCTACTGAATGAAAATTTGTTATAATGTACGTTAGTAAGACAGAGACCTCTTAATTCCAAATAACATAAAACAAAATAGTTTTTTGAAATACAAGCCCTGATGGCTGATTGTTATAATTTTATTTGAAGTTTAAATATTTTGTATATTTTAACAATTACTTACATTTTTATTTTGGCCGCTAATATTTCTTCAATTATTAATTGAACCTCATTTTTGGTGGGTGGTTTTTTCCCGGGTTTGCCTACATAGTAGGCATTTAATTTTTCATAATATTCAGCAAATGAATCAAATTCCATTTTATAAATTGTATTCCTTGTAATGAACGTTAATATACGGCTCGCATCAAGTCAGAGAACGTAGGTACTGGCATCATATAAAAATAAAAATAAAAACTTTCCAGAGTGCTATTACACTCATACAATTGATCCGATTATTTATCGATAACAGGTGTCGATAACATATTACTTATTAGTATAGTACAGTAAGTTCTACAATACCTATTTAGTATCTTAATGCTTACAATTTAAAGATACTAGATTCGTGTACTCGTATCAATATTATTATTTCGATTTCACAATGATAATGATTATATAACTATTTATATTTATATAATTTATTATTATTATATAAAATATAATTATAATACAATATTACATAATTATAATAATCATGAATAAATGTAATAAAATGTACTCGTATCAATGTTATTATTTCGATTTCACAAAAAGTTACCTATTGATGTAATTAATTAAAAATATTACACAAAGTGTAAAATAAGAGTTTCCATTTCATGAAATGGATAAAATATATGTCCATTTCATGAACTAAAATTTGACTTACACGATATGATCGTTGTTCATGAAATGGATATCCATTAAAAAAAAAATACGATTACACTAAGTGGATGCGACATATACACCTATAAATAGGGTATATGATTACTTACTGTCAATAAAATATGTATAATTTTCTTAAACAATATATGAATACATAAAAAAAACAATTCTTTTATTTTATAAAATTTATATTTTAAATAATAGCTGCCATTTAGATTTGTTTTATACTATAATACCTAATACCTATATAGTATATATATATATAGAGAAGAATAAAGGGCAAAACCGATTAAAAAAATTAATATATACCTAATATATAATTCCTATATATATATTATAGGTACAGATTTAAAATATTAGTTGGTTTTTTCATTTACTGCAGTAGTAATCGGCGACCTCTACATTCTGCGGCAGCACTAAATTTATCTATTACTTCATCTTTATCTATTAGAGATGATCTTTCTGGTTCGATTTGCAAAATTCCAAGACTGTTTAATCTTAACTGTCCCATTGTGGTTCTTAAATATATTTTTAACCTACGTAAACATGAGAAACTTCTTTCGCATGATGCGGAGTTAGCTTTATAATTTTCTGATGCAATGAAATTGATTTTTGATTGCACATTATTTTGATCATGTACAGTTTTATACATTCTATTTAAAATTGTTGTTTCTGCTTTGAGATTATCCTTATCAAAACCATACATTTTATTTATTTATTTAAAAGAATTATTATTTGGCATATCATTTAAAAGTATGTCTTGCATACAATTTAAAACATATAAATTATTTTCTTCAAACCTTTCACCCATGTCATTTATAATATTATCCAGTACAGCAAAATAAATATTTATTTTATAATGTTTATTTATGGTAGTATTTTCAACCTCTTTCAATCCACCACCAAGTTTAGCTGGTATTCCTTGCTTTCTGGGAAGAAAAGGAGAAGAAACATTATATTGTTTTCTTAAAATGTCTACTTCATTCCAAGTGTTGTTAAAACTTTCTTCACACCGCATATTGCATAATTCTTGTATTGTTTCTTTTGCCATTGACTGTACATTACTATAAATTATTGAACTTGATTGTAAATACTTTGACAAAACATTAGTTAACAACATTATTTTTTTAAGAAAGTATATACAAAATAAAAATTCAAAAGTATTTATTGACTTTAGTAATGCATTAGCATCAGATCCATAAACAGCATAATTTTCCTAAATATCTTCTAAAGTACTAACCACAATTTGAAAATTGAGTAAAACCGCCTTGAGGCAACTCCACCTAGTATCACTCAGGCTTTTTAAATTTTTAGGTCCATCGCATGTACGTACATTTAAAACTGAAAACATTTTTTCAAAAATTGCATGCCTCTTGGATGATGCACCAATAAAATTATGTAATGTATTTAATGTTCCAAATACGTTTCTTACATAAGATACTTGTTTAGCCAAATCTATAAGGCATAAATTTAAAATATGTGCATTGCAGTGAATGTACATTGCTAAATGATTTTCTTCTCTAATTCTTGCTTGTACTCCTTTATACGAAACTCTCATTGACGATGCACCGTCGTAACACTGTCCTCTTATGTTTTCTAATTTTAAACCATGAGATACAAGAGTTGATTTTATTAACATTGAAAGCGTTTCTCCATCTGTAGTTTCTGTTTTATAAAAACCGAGAAAAACTTCTGCTGGAGACAAATCTTTTGTTGCATATCTTATAATAATTGCAACTTGTTCATGTCGAGACAAATCTTGAGTTTCGTCAACTATTATACTGAAAATACCTGCAGTTATTACATTATCAATCATATTTTTAATAACAATATTAGCTAAATACTCAAGAAATTTATTTGTGTAATCGCCACTGACACAACGAAACGTCTTTTCTTTTTCAATAAAATATCATTGGATAATATCCTTATCGTTAGCACGAAGTGTTCATAGTTCTAGAAAATTTCCTTTGTTTGAAGAGTCTTCGTCTTCTCTATGGCCTCCGACAGCGATGCCTTGACGAGCACAAAAAAGTAAACTGTCTAAAATTTTAAATAGGCTCGATTATCAGCTACTATTTGCTGATGGTGTGTATTAACTTTACTAATTATACTCCCAGATTTCTTGCACTTTTATAAACAGCTAATTTTGCACTAGCTTCTTTGTGTCCAAATGATTTTTCATGTTGAGGAAAAGACTTATAACTAGCTTTTGACCATTGCTTGAATCCAACACTAACAAAAGTTGGATCTGATGTGTTGGATGGAAAAGCACTTAAAAACAGAATGCTGAGTTACTGCTAGGACTATATTCTATCCAAGGAAAAGAAGAATACCACTCTGGACGAAATTTTCTTCCTGAATGCTGTGGAAATATAATGTTATTTGGTTGATATGGTCCAAACCCACTTGAAAATAAAATTAAAGCATTTGTACTCTTTTCACCAGGATCTCGAATAAGATTGTCACTCTCCTAGATAAATATATCTCTTCAAAAACACTCCGTGTAAAAACATCGCTAAGTAAAAATAAGCACTTAAATTACAAAAGTTGTGATATCAAAAATTGGCTAAGTAATTTCATAAATTCATTAATATAAAATTATTTATAACTGTTTGTATTTATTGTACCTTGTGAATTTATTCAGTGCAAATAATTGTACTTAGCTTGGCGCAGTTACTATTATTTATGTCTCTATAACTAAGAACCCAAATGTCTCGATTTCTACATAAATATCCGCATCATTTTGCATATTTTTACTATAGTTAAACTATAGAACAATACAAATATTTAAATACATTTTTCTAGTAGCCGCCAAGCTAAGTACAATTATTTGCACTGAATAAATTCACAAGGTACAATAAATACAAACAGTTATAAATACTTTTATATTAATGAATTTATGAAATTACTTAGCCAATTTTTGATATCACAACTTTTGTAATTTAAGTGCTTATTTTTACTTAGCGATGTTTTTACACGGAGTGTTTTTGATGAGATATCACTAATTTTTTTAATTACAATTTTAGATATATGTAATTCTTTTCAAGCGGTGATGAAATGTATTTGTTTGGGGGAGGGGAGGTATATTATTATATAATTTAAGTTTTAATTATTGCTGGAGAATGATTATATATACGTCTTTAGCACCACGTGGCCACCGGTCGTAATAAATATTAGAATCATTGCATCTAACCCATTTATTATGAAATCGGATAATGCATGTATAATGAGCTGATGCCATTGAATTACCATGGTGGCAAATCACCGAGTGTAGTTTATACATGCTGCCATCAATATTTATTTTTTCATTTGGTAATCCATTCATGACTAAGTCGGTGATTTTTGTGGTTGAATTTGACCATAGCTATATTTGTAAAAATATATATTTGTTGCCATTTAATATGTGTGATGTTTGTGTATGAGGGTAATATGTATGACAATTTTCACACAGAATATTATCTATCAGAACTAGTTCTGAAATTATTTCAAACATAGATTTCAATGTCACTTTAGACTTGTCGGTATGTCGGTAAATAAATCATTTAATTGTGTAATCATATCTTTTTTTGTTTTCGATTTAAATGCGATTTTTCGTAACATTATTTTATCAATATCAGTTAAAGTCACTGCATTAACTCTTACTCTCCCTAAAATGTTTGCATATGTTGGGTCATTTTTTTGCCTCATATTTTGAGTTAGTTCGTCATAAGTAAATAAAGTAGCCCATAAGTTAACTGTTCCTAGGGAATTCAAGTATTTTTTGCTCTGCGTAGAATTCAATGTTATAAACGGAGATGCTTCATTTACAGGTGGAAGTTGCAATAAATCACCTAGAACTAAGATATTTATACGTCCGAACCAACCGTTATCGCTATCACTTGTGTCAAATATCTCACATAATCGAAGATGTATATAGGAAAGCGTTTTGTTTGAAACCATACTTATTTCGTCAATAATAAGCAACACAACGTTTTCCATGGTATGACGAATTATTTTTAAAACATTATTAGATAGTGGTCGATACGATGGAGTATTGCCATGTTCAACTGGTAATTGTAGCAGACGATGTATCGTCATTCCCTCAATATTATAAGCTGATATTCCAGTCGGGGCAGTAATTGCGACATTTTTTTTTACAACTGTATTAATATAAGTTTTAATCGTCTTTATTAAAAATTATTTACCAGTACCTCCAACACCTGAAACAAAATGTCTTATAGGTTGCTTATTTTTAGATGATAAAATTTCTTTAATAAAATTAAACACTCATACACAAAAGACGTAAACCCGTTGCATGGAGAGGGAAATTCAGACGGCCAGATAGTTCAACGCAGCGCCGTGACGACGGATTACGCAACGAGTGATTTCAACCGACGAGTGGAAGGGGAAAAATGGGCGGTGCCAGCACAAACATCCAACGCCGCGGAACATATACATTGTGGAATTGATGAAAAAAAGGAGGGCTATATTTTGTTGGAAAATATTTTGTTGGAACGTATATTTTCGGAATGTTTTTCCCGGACACATATTAATTTGGAACCGTATTTAGTTGGAAAAATATTTTATCGGAAATTTTTTAGTTGGAACAATATATGCTCGGAATAGTATTTGTTTGGAAATGTATATGTTTGGAAATTAAATAATCGGAAAATATTTTTTTGGAATCGGATATGTTTGGAAATTAAATAATCGGAAAATATTTTTTTTGAATCGGATTTCATTGGAAAATTATTTGAAGGGAAAAAGATAATAACGGAATAGTATTTGAACGGAAATTTTTCAGCTTGGTATGGAAAATGTCGGAAAATATTTTTCTGGAAACGTATTTTGTTGGAAAAATAATCCATTGAAAATTATTCAGTTGGAAAAATATGTTATCAGAATATTATTTGCTCGTAAAGATACGTTTTTGATACCGTAATAATTAGGCATAATCATTAATAGTTTGAATATAACCTTACACTTAACCTATACGTATTCTCATAGGCGCAAATAGGAGGGGGGCTAGGGGGCTTTAGCCCCCCTTGAAGTTTCTATAGCCCCCCCCAAAAACTAATGATTTCACTACTATAATTTAAAAGCATCATAAGAGTTTCAAGTATAGACTGAGCTTCAGCCCCCCCAAATTTCAAACACTATTTACGCCAATGCGTATTCTGCATGAAATCAATAAAACATCTAGGTTGTATAGGGCAGGGGTAGCGAATTATTAGACCAATACGTGCCAAAATTTACCTTTTTTTTCCAGGGTGCCATGAAAAATATTTGTATATATATCTATATTATATTTAATATTGTAAAAAAAAAATTATTACAATTTTATTGTATAATTAATGCATTAATATAAAAAAAAGTTAGTTTATGTACATAATATTATAATAACATTACTTGTTAGCTATTTATGAAATAGAGTATTAAGAGAATAAGTAACGTCCGCTGTCAAATAAAAAAAAATATATTTATAATAAATATATATATTATTTAAAAATATTTTAACTTTTCGTTTGCCCTCAAAATCTTTTTGCGTGCCACCTCGGGCACGCGTGCCATGGATTTGCCATCTCTGGTATTTCCGTATAGGGTATTAATTAGAGCCTGGCCAATACCACTTTTTCTAATGTGCGGAATATATTGTGGGGGCCCCGGGACCCTGTCTCATATAAATAAATATGACAAATGACAATGCATGTTTTCCTTGTTAAATAACATTTAATATTGTGTACAAGACATTAGTACCTATAGTATTTATTTATTTAATTTTACTCAATAATAAATTATAAAAAGGTGGGTAAGTGGATGTCGCTCTGCTGTACAGTAGGTTACAAGTGGGTCACTGTATAATGGATGCTATTAAATTTGAATTCAATGATAAAATATCATTGTATAAGAAAAACGATTCTGAGCGAAGACGGTATGTCAGTCTAGGTTTAAGACAAATTATATACATATCTATGGTATTAAAAAAAAAATTGAAATATAATAAATTCCAAATTAACCAAATCACATTATCACAATATCCATTAGGTACTTATAACACGTTGTACATCAACATCAATAACAAACCCTGATACTATCATAGATATATAATAGTACACATTAGAAGTTTCAAGTAGGTACCCACGAATAATATTATATAATCACGACAAAATAACTAGGTTTTTTAATAAGTATGTAATTTCGTCCAAATTTGAACACAAAATGACTATAAAAATAAACTGTGATTGTATATATTTTAGATTTTTCGGTAAGAGAATTAACTACTTACGTGGAATCTTGTTTTAATTTTTCAATCCTTAGCTATAAAAACTGAACATTTTATAATTTATTAATTACGATGATTAATAATTTTCGAGATTTTGAAAAATTCTGTCAAAATTCGATGTTTAAATGCTTATAAAAAAAAATTGTGTCCATGTATTTTTTATATTTTTCAACTGATATTGTAACAATATATCAGGAGCCTTGTATTAAATTTTTACACTTTTTGGCCCAACAGATAAAACGTTATTGATATTCATAGAAAAAAAAACTAAAAAAATTGAAAAATGAAAATATCCGTAAACAGCTCAAAAAGAGTCAAAATATTTTCAAAATTGTATGGTGTATAGTAAATGCTAATATAAATATTCGGTGAAATTTTCATTTATCTA
>CARXXK010001488.1:0-24727 GCA_949089665.1 Macrosiphum euphorbiae
ACAACAAGTCAGGGCTTGGGTGGAAAACTTTGAAAAATCGTAAGGGTTGGAATTTTGACTCGCAAATTCGGGGACTGCCCTCGCAAATCAAAACGAAGCTTTGGAAACCCGTTTGGTAAAAATCGAGTGGAGTGGGTTGGACAAACTTCAGAACTATGAAAGCTCGTATCTGAGCTTTGCGCCACTCGTAAATTCGGAGACTCTCCTCGCAAATTCTCGCAAATCAAAACCAAGCTTTCTACTCCGGTTTGGTGAAAATCGGGTGAATTAAAATCTATAGTTTGGTACGATTTTCAATGTTTTAGAGCAACTTGGGTGGGCCAACTTTGTAACTTTGACAACTCCTACTGGCCGCTCAAATTACTAGCAAAATCTAAAAATGAACTTGCTTATCATTAGCTATTGTTTGATACCTAGTTTGAAATTCTGGGACAATCTTGGTGGGCTAACTTCCAAACTGTTAAAGATATTACTGGCTTTCTGAGTAACTTGCAAATTCTATAACTGGACTTGCAAATGCTTGCTAATTATAACGAGTGTTTTGACACGAGTTTTGAAAGATTCTGACAACAAGTCAGGGCTGGGGTTGAAAACTTTGAAAAATCGTAGGGGTAAGAATTTTGACTTGCAAATTTCGGGAGTGGACTTGCAAATTCTTGCTTATAAAAAGGAGGGTTTTGACACTAGTTTTGAAAGTATCTGACAACAAGTATGGGCTTGTGTGGAAAACTTTGAAAAATCGTAGGAGTAAGAATTTTGACTTGCAAATTTTGAGAGTGGACTTGCAAATTCTTGCTTATTAAAACGAAGGTTTTGACACTAATTTTGAAAGTTTCTGACAACAAGTCAGGGCTGGGGTTGAAAACTTTGAAAAGCACTATTGTTTAAAAGGCTGATCCGTTCAAATTATAATAAATAAGGAATGATATTATGACGTATCTATCAGACACGATTTTTTTTTTTTTTTTTGTTGCTTCCAACTAAACCTTTTGTTTCTTACACTTGCCTGCAGATGATGACTTCCTATACCGATCGACTTGATTTCGGTTTCTCTGCAGTCTCTTCCGGTCCACCCTCGCCGTTCGAGGATTCTTGGATCAAATGCTCACCACGATACGAACATAATATTATCGTCATTATGAAAACACGATGCTGCTATCGTTTTATGCACGACTCGATTTTTCTCGTCTCGCGTCAGACAAAATATGACGGTGAACCTATATAATATTAGATACGGACGGTGCAGTTATGCTCAAGAATAGTTTTTCTCGTTATAATATAGGTACAGACGATACTATCGTGCGAATTCGTGACAATATACATTTATTTAATTTCTTTTTTTTTTTGCTCTCTCGAAACGGGACCGTGATGGTTCAAAAGTTCAAACGCGATTTGGCGGGCCGCACACGAGATGGCTCAGAACAAACAACGCGATTAGCATATTATTATTATTATTATTTTGGCGTTGATTTATGAACCACAATCAATTATTATTTGACACGTTTCGCGTGCGCGTTACGGCGGCTGACGAAATGCCCGAGCGTACATAACTAAATATACTATATATATTATATATTATTCGCTGCATCATTCGCTGGTACGATGATTTATGGCGAGGACGTCGGTATTATTATGTGCATAAATATTAATATACACACCTAAGTACCTGTGGGTTCCTTATAATATCGTACATATGGGTGTGTCATAAATATATACATATGAAATATCCGAGAGTCGACGCGGTCCGGACGGATCGCTGCACCTACCACGAAGTCTGCACTGCGATATATTCTCCCATCCGGTAAACACTATATGTATATGCAAATGTATTTGGTATGACGTGTTATTAATCATTATTATTAGGATATTGTGTGTTACGTAACGCTGGCTGGTTACGCTAGGTTCCCGTTGATTGTATAATACAATATTATTACGTTTTTAAGCGCGAAACACCAGATTAATAGCTATTTTTCTCCCTAATAATGTCGTGCATACCTGTTATATAAGTATATAATATACCAGGGACAGAAACCGGTTTAACCGGTTTTCTGAAAAACCGGTTAAAACCGCGGTTTTTGCATTTTTGAACACCGTAACCGAAACCGAAACCAAGAGCTTTAAAACCTTGGTTAAAAAACCAGAACCGTAACCTAAGAATTTAAAAAACCATTTATAATACCCAGACCGTAACCAAAAAATTTTAAAACCGTTCTTAAAACCGTTCTTCAAAACCGATTAACATTTAAAACTAATATCGGTTTCTTAGAATTTTCTAAGATTGTTTAAATTTTTATTTTTATTAATTCTAGTTAAAACAAGTATTTTTCTACGAAGAGAATATTATATTTGAATTAATATATATGAAAAATTCCCGATGCTATTACTGAGTATTACGAAATATTAATAATACGATATTACGAATATTATTCTATTTATACTAACTACCTATATTTTATTACTAGATTTGTTGATTCTAAATTAAAATACAAATATCACAATTGTTATTTTTATCGCCCCTATGCGTGGCTATGCACATCTGTATTGTAAATTGTTATTATTTGAAGAATTCGTCTATATTATTATTTAATTAGAATTGTATTTTCGTATTCGACTGATCCTTCCCGTCCCGCTGTCCCGCAGACTGCAGTTATCATTAATCGCATGAGACCATTTTAAGGAAGCTATGGTTTAAATTTTAAGTTCCTACCACTATGGAAAGTGCATTAAAACAGTTGTATTTTTTACGTAGCACATATTTTTTTTATAATCCCCCCCCCTCCCAGACATAAGGCATATTATATAATTTATATTGAAAAGAAAGAAGATATTATGTACTACATAATATAATATAATATCTAATATATAGTGTACATGTATTTAGTATTTCTTACTGAGTGTCTTAACTACTGCAACATACAAAAATATATTGTATTTGTGTGCATATAATATGTTATTAGGTAGCAGTCCTGTAAAGTATTTGAGTAAAAGTATTCAAATACTTTTTTAAGTATTGAATAACTTTTTAAATACTTTCAGCATGAAGTATTTTGAATGGTATTTTAAATACTTTTTTTTGTATTAAATACTTTTTGGTATTGAATACTTTGGTTTTTTATTTCGAACATTTTATTTTTATTCGAAATAATTTTAGAAATTTTAGAATAAATTAAGAACACAAAATAGGTAGTATCACCAATGGGTGGTTTCTTCCCTCAAAAAAAATCATACGCAAATACCCTATGCACATTTGCTTATTGTTCTAGTTAAGAACAGATTGTAAATTTCATGTAAAAATAAAAAAAAAATGTAATAAACATTTATTTAATAAATAATAAATAAAAATGATTATAAATTTACTACCTATGTGTCTATATTACAATAATTAGAAACCCACTTTAAAAACCAAAAGTATTTGAAAAGTATTCCAAATACTTTTTCAAAGTATTTGAGTAGTATTTGAAATACTATACAATTAAAGTATTTGAGTAGTATCTTAAATACTTAAAAAAAAATGTATTTGAGTACTTACTCAAGTACTTTCCAAAAGTATTCTTTACAGGACTGTTAGGTAGGTACTTATTAATTATTATTTATTTCCTATAGGCAATTGGTGATACAAATTACCAATGTTTTTAAAAATATATGTATAATACCATAATATACCTTTATTGAGTATGTATATATAATATTTATATATATATTCCTAACAATCCCTTGATCAGAACCCAATATATCTGTATCCTTAGACAGTGCCACCCCTGAGGCTCAGGCCGTTTCCCCTTAATAGTTAATAGATAATACAAATCAGGTCTATAGATATTACTGGAAGGGGCGAAGTAGTGTGACTTATTGGGAAGAAGTACTGCGACCAACGTCCAACAACCTCCATCGACTCTCGATACCATTGAAAAAAAAAAATTATTACTGGAAACTAAAATCCGTAACCGAAAATTTTTGAAAACCGTGGTTTTTGAAACCGATAAATTTAAAAAACCCTTTTTTGAAACCGAAACCAAAACCGAAAAATTTAAAAAACCGATCTTTAAACCTAAACCAAAACCAGAAAATTTTATAAACCGTTCTCAAAACCGAAACCGAAACCGTTAAAATTTGTAACGGTTTCTGTCCCTGTATTATACCGAATGATGACAGGTCACGACGATTAGACAGGGGAATCGTTATATATACCTACACAGTGAAACTTCTGAATAAACGGCAATCAAATCGAGTATCCACGCTGACGGGTAAAAGTTACCTACTAACTTAATTATACAATCATAGATACAGCATATTAAAGTTTTAGTCTCTTTGAATATTGTTGTATAAAAATTGTGTGTTCCCGCATCAATATTTTTTCCCAGTCTATCTGTAGTGGTCCGAACGCTCGACGTCGTCCATTATCAATGACGTTTATAAGCGTATAATACGAAACATATAGGTTAGGTTACAGAAGACTATAAACAATATCATTATATAAGACGACGAGTGACAAAGTGATCGAGACAAATTCGTCGGACAAACACCGTATCACTGACGTAGGTACTTTTCCAAAACCCTCCCCCCCAAAATTTCAAAATTGTCCATACATTTTACAACTGCCACCGATATTTAGTGTCCAACAAACGGAGAGTGTCGGAGATAGGTGTCAGAAACGATGTCGTGTTGGTTGTATAATAAGTATGTTCTATACGCGGTCGTGTGTATATAATCTATATACAGGCGTGTAGGTACCTATAATACACTCTCGAAGATTTATGTATTATTCTCTAGGGCTACAGAATTCCAAAATCCTAAATTTCAAACGCTTCAAAGGTACAATAACTTCTCTTATTCTTTTGCGTAGCGTTGCGTGTTTGATATATAATAATTTATATTTCAGACTCAAGTATAATAATAATATTATAGACGCTAAACAGTAAACACCACAATCTTTTATAGACGGTACATAGCCCGTGTATACTATATTATACATATAGTAGTAGTGTCTATATACCTATATATGTATACTGCATCGCGAAAAACAAGACTGCCGCTCCGAGGAATTTTAATTTTCCACCCACGATGAGGCTGATTCGATCGCTGTTTTAGTTGTGGAATCCACTACTTTGTATTATAATATAACTTTATATAATATTCGGGGATTCGAAGAGGAAAACCGGGATAACCCGTTTTTCGCCCTCCCGTGGTATTCTCGCAAAAACAAAAATACAACATAATAATATAATTATAATAAACTATTTTATCTTAGGCGACAGTGACAGCGAGCATGACGACTTCTGCGACGGTCCCTCCCCTGCTATCGTGGAAATGGGTAATAAAAATGGACTTCCGGAGCGTGTAACATAGATGTATTGAGCCGATGTGTACCTATATAATATAATATATTATTTTAATGCGAATTCCCCACCAGACCCCTCGGCAAGCGCGAAAATTCACGACGCTACTAGATTTTACCGGACGACCCTCGCCGCAGAGGTATGGTATAATGCAAAGCCGATTTACTACGCGAATATAAATTTCGCAAATTAACACCTTACGCCATCGGACGTTTATGACCGAATGCGCGCGATTTCCTGGCTGCAGCAAATCGTTATATATATTATAATACCGCCGCTCCATTAATCCTCTATACTTAGGCGTCCCATAACATTATTAATATTATTATTATTATTATTATTATTATATAGATGTAGGTACGATGCGAGCAGCAGGTTGTTCGCGCGACGGTTTCTTTTAACAACATTATCGTCGAACGTTTTTTTTTTATTTATTTGTTTTTTACCTATATATGTATCTCGTATTTACTAAGTTTAATATATATAGTATCGCGAACTGCTGCAGTTCGACCTCGCCAGTCCGATAATATCGCATACTATTACTCGTACAACTTGCACCGGCGTTTTATGCGTTTAGTGTATTATTACAATTTATTTATGAAATTCGTATTATACGCGCACAGTAACATCAAAAAACGCATTTATTATTCGCCAGTGGTCAGGTACGAATCAATTGGGGAGATATTCGCAGTAGCAGCTGTGGAAAAATTAATATTACGACAATTCGACATCAAGACAGCATTTCTGTACGGAGAACTACAGGAAGAAATTTACATGGTACAACCACCAGGATACGAAGATGGATCGAATAAAGTATGTAAGCTTCAGCGTTCCTCTTCTTTTTTCCTCATGATATCTTCAATCATGGCCTCTATGGTGTCCCAATTTTCCTTTGAGGCGAGCATTGTAGGAATCAGGCTCGTAGGGGTTAGGTCCATCCCCATGGTCATCTCCGCTTGTCTCCTCCTCGTGTGCCAAATTGATATTTCGTCGTCTACTGTGTCTCCGCAGTACCAGCATTCTGTCGATTCCAACTTCCCGAATCTTTTCAGGTACGCGGCAAAGCATCCGTGACCACTCAGTGCTTGGGTCAGATGAAAGTTTGTTTCTCCGTGTCGACGGCCTGTCCAGGTACTGATGTTTGGGATGAGGGCGTGTGTCCATCTGCCTCTTTCGCTGTTTTCCCATTCTGTCTGCCACGTATCCATGATGTTTGTGGGTGGTGTTACCAGTTCCGGGTTCCTCTTATTTGCATGTAGATTTTTCCTCTCTTTGGCGAGCAGGTCAGTGGGGCGATCCCCGTCATTACTGCTATTGCTTCCCTTGAAGTAGTACAGTATGCGTAGGCCACTCTCAAGCAGATTCGCCTCTGCACCTTGAGGAGTTCCGTCCAGCCCGCCACGCTCATATCTTCGGCCCATATTGGTGATCCGTACAGTAGGATGGAGTGGGCAACGTTGCTCAGCAGCTTCCTTTTGGTTGGCTTCGCTGCGCTAATGTTGGGCATTATTCGTGCCAGCCTTTGCACTACGTTCACCTCTTCACTCTGGCGTAGACCCATCCTATTTTGATTCGCCCTACTTCTGCAAGTTTGTGGGCGTCTATGCTCTTCATTTTCACCGTGGCTCTTTGGGTCCCCATGAAGGATTGTCTGATACTCTTAACTTTTATGCACTGGTCGTCTGCGTGTGCGCCCACCGCTTGGCGGATGCATTTTTCGACTTCCGTGGCCGTTGTAACGAGGTCCAGGTCCTGTATCTCTACGTCCTCGAATTTTATGAGCCCAAATATAAAAGTGACGGTAATATCGATAAATTTAAGGCCAGATTGGTCATTAAAGGTTGTTCACAGAAATACGGTATAGATTACCATGAAACATATTCGCTAGTGGTCAGGTACGAATCAATTAGGGAGATATTTGCAGTAGCAGCTATGGAAAAATTAATATTACGACAATTCGACATCAAGACAGCATTTCTGTACGGAGAACTACAGGAAGAAATTTACATGGTACAACCACCAGGATACGAAGATGGATCGAATAAAGTATGTAAGCTTCAGCGTAGTTTATATGGCTTAAAACAAAGTCCAAGATGTTGGAATATACGCTTTAAGAACGTTTTGAATGCATTTGGTTTACAATGTACCGAAGCGGATGCATGTGTATTTAATGCTTATAACTGTTGCAATAGCCAAGGCTAGGACCACACAATAATACAATATGATTACTATAGTATAACGCGTGGTGTACGTGGCACAGTATATTAATTACTATTAACGAGTGCCACAAGGAAAAGTTAGTTTCTAAAGTACTAGAGGAGCCATAGCGAATACTTAAGTGGGACCTTGTAAAGAACCATGTAATCTGACTGCTGTCTACTATATAAAGGCTCCCCAGCAGGGAGACCGGACACACTATTTCTGCGTGACAACTAGTTGACAGTATTCATGCTAGAGATATTTGTCTTAAGTTGTAACATTACTCTGAGTGCTTTAAAAGTATTAACCACTAACCTTTGGTCAATAAATTTATAATAATAATTAATTTGACTACGTGTTACTTCATTTGATTCCTTGTCAACCGAACTCCACATCTGTTTCGCAACAGGAAAAATTTGGTGCCGAAACCAGGGATCTTCACATACATCGTATCAACACGACGAAGATTCCTACCCGAATTCAATCAAAGAAAGCCCGATCAACTTCTCAAGAAAGAATTCAACATCTGCCGTGGACCAGCGAGTTTCTAGGAGTGTCGACATCAATTCAATGAAAAAATCAGTAATGTACAATAGTTGGTAAGCGTAACTTATGTCAGATGGTCCAATAAAACGTAGTAATTTAAACGTAACGTTAGACGATAGTTTTGAAATAGACGACCTTTCTAAAAGTCATATATTTAGTGTGGTATTTGGATCACCAGTTAGTATGACGGGAGGTAATAGCAACAGTGGGTCAGACGCGACTAATACCATGAATTATGCAGTTAGTATAGATAAAACTGTAGAGCATGTAATAAGAATGGTACCCGAATTTAGTGGAGGTATAGATGAAAAATTAGTATTCTTTATAAATGCATGCGAGTTAGTAGTAGATATAACTCCGGTGGCTAATCAGGACATAATGTTAAGGACAATCCTAAATCGAATAAAGGGTTTAGCTTACGAGGTAATAAAATACGAAAATATTACTAGTTGGGATATGTTAAAAACGTTATTAAAAAATACATATGATAAACCCAAAAATGCAGCGTATCTGCAAATAGAATTGTTTAGCGCGAAACAGCGATATAAAGAAACATTAATAAAATACGTTAATAGATTACGTAATTTGGTACAGGCTGTATCAGAAGGTAGCACACAAGGTAAAAGTGCAAGCGACGCATTAGCTGTTCAGAATAATATAAGAGAGCAGGCCTTGTTAGTATTTTTGGAGGGGATATCCGATAGAATAAAAGTAATGGTAAAAAGTAAAAATCCCTCCACATTAGAGCAGGCAATACAAATTGCAATAATTGAAGATAAAAATATAACCCCAAGCGAAGTAAGGTCCAATAATCATTTAAATAATAGAGCTAGAGGGGAAGCGCAAAAGTACAATAAAGGTAATTATCATATTATATGCGGAAAATACGGGCATTATGCTAGAGATTGTAGGTTTAAAAAGGGAAATCCTAGAAATGAGGGTAATAAACCTAGTACGAATAGACCTACAGCAAACGCATATTTGATATGCACGTATTGCTCGAAACAGGGGCACACTATAGATAAATGTTATAAAAAGATAAATGAAGATAGGCGTAGAAAAGGAGAAAGCTCCAATTCGGGAAACGGCTATCGGCCACAGGAATAGAAGGTCCCTCTGTGGTTAAGGATTAAGTGAGATATACGATATAAACAAATAACGGTCGCAATGGAAAATCAACACATTAAAAGTAGGTCAGTAAATTTTATAAATGAAACGTTGGAATTTTTAGTGGATACAGGTAGCAGCGTAAATATAATTCGTTTATCCGCATTAACGGCGGATACGAAGTTAGTACCAGGTGAAGCGATTTCTTTAAGGGGAATAAGTAATATGTTAGAAACCACCATAGGTATAGTAGAGATACCAATAGAAATAGGTACAGAAATATTCGAAAATATAAAATTTTATATAGTTAAAAACGATATGCCACTCATTAAAGCAGGTATATTAGGTAGACCATTTTTCCAGTTACAAAACACTACAATAAATATGCCATACGGGTGTAGCACACACACGTTAACATTAGGAAATCATATAAGAATACCTCCGCGTGTAGAATATATAATGGCAGTGGGTGTTGACACTGGGACGGTTAAGGATAATGAGGTAATAACTATTCAAAAGGGAGAGCTACAGGAACAAGTATTCATAGGCAACGTTATAAACATAGTGAAGGACGGGCACGTGCTAGTAAACGTCATAAATTTATCTGATGAGGAAAAAATAATACGACCGGTGCGATTAAGTCAATTAAATTATGAATTATATAGGGATCAATCGATAATGTATATTAACACTACCGAAAGTGAAACCTTGCCAAATTATTCTGAAAGGGTACAACAGTTAAAAAAAGAATTACGTACCGAACACTTAAATTCGGAAGAACGCGAAAATATTGAGCAAGTGTGTATAGATTTTATGGACATATTTCATTTAGAGGGTGATAGGTTAACCCACACCACGTCCATAGAACATGAAATCAGAACTCCTGAGGGGGAACCTCCCATATATCAGAGACAGTATAGGTTACCACATAGTCAAAGGGACGAAATAACGAAACAAATAAAACAAATGGAAAGCGACGGTATAATAGAACCTAGCAGTAGTCCATGGAATAGTCCTATACTTTTATTTCCGAAAAAAATGGATGTATCAGGAAAGCCAAAATTTCGTTTAGTAGTAGATTTTCGAAAATTAAAAAATATTACGGTAGGAGATAAAATTCCATTACCACAAATACAAGACGTGTTAGATCGATTAGGTAGGTCTAAGTACTTTTCTATTTTAGATTTAGCACAGGGTTTTCATCAAATTTCGTTAAATAAAGAGTCACGGGTTAAAAAAGCCTTTAGTAGTGACAGGGCATTGGCAATATACAAAACTACCAATGGGTTTAAAAAATAGTCCTCCCACATTTCAACGATTAATGAATAACGTTCTATGTAATTTAATCGGTTTAAAATGTTTAGTATATTTAGATGATACTATAATTTTTTCTACTGATTTACATGAACATGACAAACGAATTAGAAAGGTGTTTTCCCGATTACGTACACATAATTTAAAATTACAACCTATAAAATGTGAATTTTTAAGAAAGGAAGTAATCTATTT
Organism: Macrosiphum euphorbiae; assembly: GCA_949089665.1. Lineage (NCBI taxonomy): Eukaryota > Metazoa > Arthropoda > Insecta > Hemiptera > Aphididae > Macrosiphum > Macrosiphum euphorbiae. Next base: position 10,698 of record CARXXK010001488.1, read on the forward strand.
GGGACATAAATTAACCGAAAAAGGGGTACAGCCCGACGAACGAAAAATTAAAAGCGTTAAAACATTCCCTAAACCTACGACGGTAAAAGAAATAAAATCGTTTCTAGGATTAACAGGTTACTACAGAAACTTTGTACCAGAGTATGGAAAAATCGCGAAACCAATAACAAATCTATTACGAAAGGGAATAGAATTTACATGGACAACAGATCGTCAAGCTTTCGATAAATTAAAAAATATACTATGTAACGCACCACTATTACAATATCCGAATTTCGAACAACCATTTATTATTACGTGTGACGCCAGTAATTACGCGGTAGGATGCGTACTAAGCCAAGGTGTTATACCGGCCGATCTACCTATCGCATACGCGTCACGTACACTCAATAAAGCCGAAATAAATTATTCAACAACCGAAAAAGAACTAGTAGCTATTATGTTTGGTGTTAAACAATTCCGACCATACGTTTATGGACGAAAATTTACAATCATAACTTACCATAAGCCATTAACATGGTTATTTAGTGTCAAAGACCCAGGCAGTAGGTTACTTAGATGGCGCATGAAATTAGACGAGTTCGATTATGAAATTCAATACAAAAGTAGTAAAACTAATTTGAATGCCGACGCATTAAGTAGAATAAAAGAAATAAACTTAATCGAAACTACAACCACGTACGATAAATTTTGGGAACAGTTTAATTCTAAAATAATTATAAATACGCGAATAAAAGTAATAAGCGGACAAATAGCAAACGCACCTAAGGACTCAATAGCAGTGATAGATATACCTAAGGATAAAATAATAGGTAACGAATTAATCCAAACAATAACTAGAGAGGTTGACCTAACCAATATTAATACCATTATCGGGATATAGCATATTTAGAAAAAGACAAATTAATTTGTTTAGTAACTAAGGAAAAGGATAGCGACGTACCTACTTACGAAAATGTTGAAAGTGAAGCTTGACGGACTAATGATGTTAGCATTAATATAATAAGTAATAACACGACAATATGATTATGTATAAGTATAATATATAATAACGTACAACTGGACAATTAACCTGTGACTATACACACACACCGCGTACACTCGGTATGACAGCGTCTGTGCAAGTGAATATTACATACATCAAAGGCCCTATATATATGCACGACCGAGGTCATGTTACATCCGTGAGAGAGTGAGTCTTATGCTCGTACATAACTAGTTACTAAATTGTACACACGTGTCAAGGCTGACTACATGTACTACATATTAATTGTATATTTCAACACCCTCCCTCAATTAATAATCTCTTTAATTGTAGTCACTCCTATGGCTGACCGCAACTTCTCGAATCGTTCCTTAACCAAAGGCTTGGTTAGAATGTCCGCAATCTGGTCCTCTGTTCCAATGTACTGTAGTTGGAATTGTCCCTCTTCGTATTTCTCCCGTATGAAGTGGTACCGTACGTCTATATGTTTTGTCCTCTTATGAAACTCCGGATTCTTAACTAAACGTATAGCACTCTGATTATCTATAAATAAAACTGGTTGTTTGTCACCTGTTGTCGATAAGCTTGTTATCAACCGTGTAATCCACAAGATCCCTTTGACAGCTTCACTGGCCGAAATATATTCAGCCTCTGTCGATGATAACGACACACAATGTTGTCTCTGCGATGTCCATGAAATTATACTTGACCCGTACCTGAATAGAAATCCTGACGTCGAACGTCGTGTCTGAATGTCACCTGCGTAATCTGCATCGCTAAATATTTCTAATGACAATTTTGTTTTGTTATTAAAGTACAAGCCATAATTAAATGTTCGCTTGATATATCGTATAATCCGTTTTACCAAGTTCCAATGAGATTTAGTTGGTTTTGCTAAGTAACGACTAGCAAAGTTTACTGCATATGCTATATCTGGTCTTGTTACCTTTGATAAGAACAGTAAGCTACCTACTGCCTGCCTATAAGGAATATCTTCATTCAATATTTCCGTATCTTCCTTTTGTTCAAGTGTATGTGATTTATCTATCGGTATTGAAAGTTCCTTGACTTTATTCGATCCATCTTCGTATCCTGGTGGTTGTACCATGTAAATTTCTTCCTGTAGTTCTCCTTAAAGAAATGCTGTCTTGATGTCGAATTGTCGTAGTATTAATTTTTCCACAGCTGCTACTGCGAATATCGCCCTAATTGATTCGTATCTGACCACTGGCGAAAATGTTTCATGGTAATCTATACCGTATTTCTGTGAACAACCTTTAATGACCAATCTGGCCTTAAACTTATCGATATTACCGTCACTTTTATATTTGGTTTTGAACACCCATGCATTACGTAACGCAACCTTGCCCTGAGGCAAATTAACTAGTGACCAAGTGTTATTTTTGTGTAGTGACTTAATTTCATCACTCATAGCGTGCTCCCACTCGTTTTTCTGTGGGCCAGCTATCGCTTCATCACGATTTAGTGGTTCAACGAGATTGGCGACGAACGACGACACATTATACCTGATCGGCGCTTTTAATGTATCCCGATCACGTAGCACCATGCCACTCCTGTTGTCGACCGTCGTCAATTCGACCTTGACCGGATCGCCCTCGACTTGAGTCTGAGTATCTGTGAATTCTAATTTGTCTGCAATTATATTTTCCAATTTATTACCTTCGTTTTCGAATATGATATCTCTAGACATTGAAATTCTATTTGTTTTCGAATAATACACACGATAACCTTTCGTGTTATCCGAATAGCCAACAAATATTCCTTTTTCACTTTTAGGGTCCCACTTTTTACGTTTTTGTTTTGGTATGTGTGTATATACGACAGTACCAAAAACTCGTAAGTGTTTAATGTCTGGCATTACCTTATAATATAACTCGTATGGTGAGTTATTTTTAACTGAACTGGTTCCTGTTCGATTAAGCGTGTAAACAGCCGTGTTTACCGCCTCCGCCCAAAGTGATACATCCAAATTTTTCGCACAAATCATTGTCCTCGCTGACTCTACTATTGTACGATTTTCCCGTTCCACTTTTCCATTTTGCTGTGGTGTGTAGGGAACTGTTAACTGATGTCGAATCCCGTGTTTTTGTAAAATACCCGTAATTTCTTTATTTACGAATTCTAATCCATTATCCGTTCGTAATATTTTGACCTTAGAACCTGTTTCTGTTTCAACACTTTTTATGAACGTCTCAAAAATATTTTTAACATCATATTTATTTTTAATAAAATATACCGTTCTATAATGCGAGTAGTCGTCTTTGAATAACAAAAAGTATTTTGAACCGCCTATAGAGCTTACCTCCATTGGTCCACATAGGTCTGCATGAATTAAATCACCGACATTGTGATACTCCGTATTACTTTTACTAAATGATTTACGACTTTGTTTACCTATTATACAACTGCTGCACATGAATTCGTCGTCCTTGGCCGAACATACTATTTCGTGTTTCGCCAAACAACTTTTTACGTACTGTAAATTCTGATGTGCCATGCGCTCGTGCCAAACAGACAACCTGTTTTCGACAGCTACAGTCGCGTACCCGTTTGTCGGTACTTCGACCTTGATGTTTAACTCAAACAACCTTCCGCATCTCTTACCTGAGCATACGGGTTTCCCCTGTTTAGTTAACATACACGTCTTACTATTTGACGTCAATACTAAACCTTTATCCATCGCGGCACCGCACGAAAATAAATTAAATTTTAGTCCTGGCACGTGCAACACGTTTGCCATGTAATTTTTATTCCAATTACCGTTTACGTATGATAATATATTAATATTACCTCTACCTGCTGCATACAGATTTGTCCCATCACCTATCGTGATTTGTTGCGTGTTGTCCAGTGGTTCATAACTTGAAAACCACTCTCGATTTGCGCTCATATGATCCGACGCGCCCGAGTCTAGTACCCACGCATCTGTTGCAATATTATTTATTCTTGAATCGCTTACGAATGCGTTCAAGTTCGCACCTATAGTACCGGTTTTACCACCGTGTACACTTTGTAGAAAATTTCTACAGTCTCTTTTATAATGACCTAGTTTACCACAGTAATAACACTTAATATTACTTTTATTCGTAAATTGATTTTTACCTTTTCCATAATTACGACTGCCGTTTCTTCCATCAGATCTGTTTTGAAATTTGGCCGGAAATGCACTCGATTTCTCTTGTTCACCAACTTCCCCTTTGATCTGGATAACCCGTGATTCTTCAATCAACAATCGACTAGTCAAATTATTTATATTTTTACTTCCCGTTGGGACTGAATCCCAAGCACTGTAAAAATGATTATATTCTTTTGGTAGTGTCATTAGTATTTTTGTCATAACCATGTTATCCGTAACTGGTTCACCCGCTACACTCAGTTTCCTTCCTAAATTGACCAATTTAGAAATATGCGTCGACATGTCATCTGTCGACTCCTTTGAATAACTGAAAAATTGTTGTTGAAGCAAATGTATACTTGCCTCAGACTTCTGCTCGTAAATACTCAGCAGTTTCTCCCACATTTCCAATGCAGTCTCACAGTTAATCAAATATTGTAATGGACCATCGTCCACTGAGGTAACTATTATGTTCTGACATTTACCGTCCGCTTTTTGCCAAGCGCTAGTATGCCTTTGCCAACGTGCTTTGGCTTCCTCGTCGGTCTCTCCTGCCGACTTTTTTATAGGTAGACTTGGTTTCGTCCATTCGCCTGAAACTATCTCACCTACTTCCAAGGCATTTAAAATGACCTTCATCTGGAACTTCCATAACGACCAGTTTTCCGCACATAATTTTGTTATCTTCACCGTGTCTTCCATGACCGATGGATTCCCGTATACTTTCCTGTATAACAATTTATAACAAAACTTTACCTATGTACACTGTTCCGCCGTTTTCCGAAATCCAGGATATCTCCGACTGGTTGTAGTTTTCTGCGTTAATACAAATATAAAAATACTTCGATCACGAATCCACTAGACTGTATGTCTTGGTTATTGACTGGGCCCATAACCTGTTGAAAGTGAAGCTTGACGGACTAATGATGTTAGCATTAATATAATAAGTAATAACACGACAATATGATTATGTATAAGTATAATATATAATAACGTACAACTGGACAATTAACCTGTGACTATACACACACACCGCGTACACTCGGTATGACAGCGTCTGTGCAAGTGAATATTACATACATCAAAGGCCCTATATATATGCACGACCGAGGTCATGTTACATCCGTGAGAGAGTGAGTCTTATGCTCGTACATAACTAGTTACTAAATTGTACACACGTGTCAAGGCTGACTACATGTACTACATATTAATTGTATATTTCAACAGAAAATATTTATAACGCTTTAATAAAGCTAAGACAGTTATGCGAAAGTAACAAGTTAAAAAAGCTAACTGTATTTAAAAATGAGATAAACTATACCAAAGATAAATTAAATTGGGCACAAATAAGAGCTATGTATAGGGACATATTTAAGGGTACGCACGTAAACATACTAATATATTCCGAAATCGTAATGAGTAGCCAGGACAAAATAGATGTAATTAAATTATATCACGACTCACTCCTGGGAGGTCATTTAGGCGTTACAAAAACATTAAAAAGAATACGAACACAAATCCAATGGAAGGGAATGAGGAAGGATGTACGGCAATATATAGAAAAATGCGAATCGTGTCAAAAGAATAAAAATTCTAAAAATATTAAATTACCAATGGCAATCACTACGACATCAACAAAACCTTTTCAAAAGATATTTCTGGACATAGTAGGTAAACTACCCACATCTTATAGGAATAATTCTTATATACTAACTATTCAAGATGATCTAACAAAATTTTTATTAACAATACCTTTAGAGGACCATACAGCCAATACAATGGCTAAAGCATTTGTTACTAATTTCGTATGTATTCATGGGATACCTATGAATATATTAACAGATAACGGTCCTGAATTTGTAGGTGAAATATTCACAGAGGTATGTAAAATTCTTAAAATTTATAAAATGATGTCTAGTGTATATCGACCGCAAACGAACGGGGCTCTCGAACGACCTCATAAGGTAATAAAAGAAATGCTCAGGCATACAATAGATAAGCAAGCACAAAATTGGTGCGAGCACCTGCCATTCGTAACGTTTGCATACAATTCAGCTGTACATGAAAGTACCAACTTCCAGCCCTACGAATTACTGTATGGTAACCCAGTCGAGTTACCGTCACTTTTACAAAGACGAACCGAACCATGTTATACATATGATAATTATGCATATGAAATGAAACAAAAAATGCAAGCATCACACGAACTTGCAAGGGAACTGCTCATAAAAACTAAACATAGGACAAAGAAATACTATACAATATAGACGTAGACGTTTAACGGTTAAACTCGCTCCCGTGCTTTTTACTTATTACTCCGATAAATATAGACAGTTTTTTGTGTTTTTTATCTTGATCGATTCTAAAAAGTGCGCTTTCAGACCGGTGTCGTTTTTGAGTCGGTCTGACCAATACCCTCCCCTCAAGAGCAACTATTGTGGTTCCAGCTTATACACGGCCGCTGTAGAAACGTGAGTTCAATCTTATTTTTATCGGTACAAAGTTCCAAAACCCGAGTCAGTCGTTATCGCGTTATCTGAGAGATTAGACCCGCGCACTGACCCGCGTGTTATACACTGTGCGTTTTATAGTTTAAACAACATTGATAAATATAAATATAAACATATACATCGTGATGCAGTGATCGTTAGCTGTCCGCTCATTGACCCACATATCTCATCAGCCCGTCTTGTTACCTGCAGCTTTGGTTGCCTACCTCACCTTACAAAGCGTATTTATTTAAATGAGTCAGAGCTCACCCACAAGGATTTCCACCCGATCAACCACTGCTGGCAATATTGCTTCTGTAATGTCTGGCAAGTCTACTAAATCAGCCTCTTCTTCTTCCGGTCTGCTGACCCTTGATGTTTTTAACAACACTATGGCTGAACATCAAAGAACACAAAAAGAAACCCTGGCCCAGTGCAAACGCTGGTCCGAATCTCAAAATGCTCAATTTTCTGAACTCAATGAAAACGTAGGTCGTCTGTCCTCTCAGGTTGTTGAATTAAAATCTGAGAACGACAAACTCCAAAAAATCATCTCTAGTCTCAGCAATCGAGTCCAAGATCTTGAATCTGCAAACAATAATCGTCGTATCTCCTCGGCTGACACCTTTCCTAGCATTTTCCATGAGTTCACGGAACGTGAGCGCTGTTCTCGAAATGTCATTATTCGTGGTGCTCAAGAATCTTCTTCTTCTGTATTAGAAGATAGAGTCTCTAATGACGTCCTAAAAATAACTGAGGCTATCAAACCGTACTTTCCCGAATTACCATCTGACTTTAAAGCAATAAGGCTAGGTAAACCCAGTGATCGAGGTCCCCGACCACTCAAGGTTTTCTTCCAGTCTAAAGAAATAGCCCAGAAACTTGTCTCTGACTATAATACAAATATTAGATCTTCTCATACTGACAATATGCGCCATCCCATTTCGGTTACTCGTGATCGCACTCCTTGTGAGCGTGAAGCAATTCGTCGCGTATACACTGATTTGGAAAATCGTAAAAAGAACGGTGAATCTGACTTAGTAATCAAATACAGAGATGGACTCCCCTATATTGTACCGGCCCGCAGATCATCCCAGGACAGACGCCATCAAACATCGAACTCGGCCTTTACCCAATCAAAAAACTAGCAGTACTAGACTTGTCGCTACCTAGGCAAGCACTCCTTCGCCTGAACAAAACTGGAAAAAATGACTCATGCTACTACTCCTGCTTAACTGATCCACTCTGCAATTGTATGTATAACATTAAACTTCGTTCTTCAAATTGCTCACGCTGCTACACTGCTAAACTAACTCTAGATTCTTTCTTGCAAGACTTCACTAACCTAAAAGCCTCATTTTGTAAACCTAATAATTTTTCTAATATTTGTAATAATAACTTGTGTGATAATACCCTTAATTCTAACCTTAAAATATTCTATCAAAATGTTCGTGGCCTTAAAACAAAATTAGTTAGCCTCAGATGTTCTTTCCCCATGTTTCACTTTTATGATATCATTATCCTCACAGAAACCTGGCTGACTTCTGACATAAATGACAGTGAACTTGGTTTCGCTGGCTTTCAAGTAATAAGACTTGATAGAAACCATAATAACAGCACTTCTACCCGAGGTGGCGGAGTTCTAATTGCTATCAAGAATACCCGTTCCTTTCAACCTATTTCACTAACCGTATCTAATGTTGAACAAGTATTTGTATTATTGTCACTAAACTGTGGCCACTTATTGGTAGGAGGTGTATACTTACCCCCTCGATCACCCCTTTCTGTAGTTGAATCCCATACCACTTCTGTTGAACACATCATTTCCTCTTATAAACCAAATTCCCTAGTCATATGTGGTGATTACAATCTCCCTAATATCAACTGGTCTTCTGATGAATTAGGATTAATCGGGACTAATGATCCCAGTATAATTTCCACAACTATTATTGATTCTTTTTCTTACCTTAATTTTTTCCAGCATAATTTCTTCCAATTTCCAATCTTTCCAATTTCAATCCAGGACGTTTTGACCAGCTTCATTGAGTGGCAAAATGGGGAAGGGGCTCTAGAGGGGCACGAAACCCCATGCCACTTGCTCTTTCATTCTGTACAATCGGAAACTGTAATAATAGATACCTTAACCGCAATATTATTTAAAGTAATAGTAAATTAAATTTAAAAAAAAAATAATAATATATAATAAGTAAATAAATAAAATGTTCTATTGTATGACACATATTATTGTATAAATCACTGTAACCCGAAAATGAGTGCTGTACGAATTGACAAAGCATTTTTAGGGCACTTCATAGATCAGCTAAGGATAACAATGAACCATCAATTCCATGAGAATCCAAAGGATTCATATAGGTATTATAATTCATCTTGCTTAAGGGATCACATTAGTACCACCAGACCTCTAACTGTTGTCCTACGACTAATATTCAATATTCATACTTTACAAAAAATAATTGCATTACTCTGGTGGTATAATTATTTCCTTAAATTATGTTAGTACATACACAATACAATATTTTACATTTTTTTTTTTTTTAATTATTATTATTATATGACAAATTCACAATGATACAACATATACAAAAAATAGTTTTTAAGCGTAACCCTTACATCAACATAATCAGTAGTTTTTTTATAATCATTTTCTTAAGGCCTAAATACCCATACAACACCATGCATGGAGCTCTACTCGCCCTATTTTTCGGAGTTGAAAGGTATATAAAGCTACATAAATGCGCGGTTATTAAATCTATTTGATCCTTTGTGAAAGGGCCCCCTAGCTCTGTGTTGGTGGTACTAATGTGATCCCTTAAGCAAGATGAATTATAATACCTATATGAATCCTTTGGATTCTCATGGAATTGATGGTTCATTGTTATCCTTAGCTGATCTATGAAGTGCCCTAAAAATGCTATGTCAATTCGTACAGCACTCATTTTCGGGTTACAGTGATTCATACAATAATATGTGTCATACAATAAAACATTTTATTTATTTACTTATTATATATTATTATTTTTTTTTTAAATTTAATTTACTATTACTTTAAATAATATTGCGGTTAAGGTATCTATTATTACAGTTTCCGATTGTACAGAATGAAAGAGCAAGTGGCGTGGGGTTTCGTGCCCCTCTAGAGCCCCTTCCTCATTTTTCCACTCAATGAGGGTGGTCAAAACGTCCTGGATTGCAAGTAACCTTGTATGATTTAAGAGAAACCCGCTTCTCCGATTGGCTCTCTCCAAATGCTTTAGCAGGCAGACCGGCGTTTGACTACCCTCACGTAATTGTGTGGTATGTTCGTCCTCGTGTAATGTATATCGGAGATGGTCCATAAACTTAACTAGGTCTCGTGCCGTGCTCATATTTTTCCCTATTAAATATTTTATAATGTAGTTACGTCTACTCTAGGAATTACTATTCTATGACTACGGTATTTTTGTTTGTGTTTATAAGCACTATATAGACTATACACTATCATTATTCCTAATATTATACATAATATTATAATTATTTTTGTATGCATACCACTGGTTGTTTTCAATATACTTTTATCTTTTTCCTCCTGGACAGCGCTTTCCAATTCCTCGATGGTTTTGGAAAAGTCACTAATATCGTTCAGCTTGACTATTGGATTTTGGTGAATAAGTAAACTGTCGAGTTTAGCGCTGGGTAGTAATGGAATTTTTACACTAGTGGGTATGTTCACTGGTGGAATGAAATCGGTATACTGAACGGACTTCAAGTGCCTGTTAGGTGTACTACACTACTACTTGTGGTGTATGTGCCCTGCATTGTTCACTTAATGTTATTATACCTACGCCCCTTAGTTTAAAAATAGAGCTTACCTCCATTGGTCCACATAGGTCTGCATGAATTAAATCACCGACATTGTGATACTCCGTATTACTTTTACTAAATGATTTACGACTTTGTTTACCTATTATACAACTGCTTCACATGAATTCGTCGTCCTTGGCCGAACATACTATTTCGTGTTTCGCCAAACAATTTTTTACGTACTGTAAATTCTGGTGTGCCATGCGCTCGTGCCAAACAGACAACCTGTTTTCGACAGCTACAGTCGCGTACCCATTTGTCGGTACTTCCTTGATGTTTAACTCAAACAACCTTCCGCATCTCTTACCTGAGCATACGGGTTTCCCCTGTTTAGTTAACATACACGTCTTACTATCTGACGTCATTACTAATCCTTTATCCATCGCGGCACCGCACGAAAATAAATTAAATTTTAGTCCCGGCACGTGCAACACGTTTGCCATGTAATTTTTATTCCAATTAACGTTTACGTATGATAATATTCAGTTCCATTCGATAAGCCGATGTAATCGGTCGTGTGTGTTTAGTGTTATATTTCATTAGACTTAATAATGGCAGTGTGTCCGAAATGCAAGGTTGCGGTTTCGCGGAATGAGTCCAGTACTCAATGTTCGACATGTAAAAACGTACTTCATATTAAATGCGCAAACATGAATTCAGATAGCATTGATTACATGAAATCTAATAACATTGCCTTTGACTGCGAGGACTGTACCAAAAAACTGAAACAAAAAAGAGATGACTCCAGTCAAACCGATTCCACAAACCCAAGGTATACACATTAATAAAATAACAATTGACTCTGATATTAATATAATCGTCAGCAAACTAGACGATGTGTTAAAAAACCAAATAACTACAAATAATACTCTTACAACTCTTAGCAATAGAATTCTAGAGCTAGAAAAAACACTAAAAGAAAAAGAAAGTATTATTCAAACTTTAGAATTTAAAATTAATGTTCTGGAGCAAAACGAGAGAGCTTGTTTTATCGAAATAAGTGGTATTAAAAAAGAAAATAACGAAAATGTCGAAACACTAGTTAATGATATAGCTTCCAAAATTGATATTGATCTTAATCTTTTTGACGTTGAAAACGCATACAGAAAACCTTCACGACAAAACTCAGAAACGCCTCAGATAGTAGCAGAATTCTCGTCTAAAAAGAAACGTGATGAATTTTTAAAGAAACGTGGAAAAATTGAATACAACGGCTAGAGGATTTTTATCAATGAAAGCTTAACGGCATACAATAGGAAGTTATTCTGGGAAACCCGAACAAAGGCAAAAGAACTTGGCTACAGATACACTTGGACCTCAAATGGGAGAATATTTTGCAAAAAGGACGAATTGGCCAAAAAAATACAAGTTAGAAATAATGATGATTTACATTTTTTATAATTTTATTTTTGCTGTTTTACTTTTTTTTCTATAACGGGTATAAAAATTATATTGTAAAACTATTTCTTATATTATTATCATACAATATTATTAACTCACTTAGCTTTAAATTTTTATTGAACATAAACATACGGTATATATGCAACCGGCAAAATATGATGATTCATATATCTCCCACTATAAATTCTTTTTTAAAACACTACATCGAATTTCAACGATTTTGCATTATTCCTCTTGTATTATAAACACACACTTTTATCTAGGTCATGTTATCGACATAATTACGTACACTAACATTTTAATATTTAAACATTGGTATAGACTAATGATTTTTTTTTCCATATAAACCATAATATCATTAGATGATAGAATTAAATACAGATTTTATAGACCCTTACATCATAAACAATAACATGAATATAGTTAACACCGATTTGAATGAGTATATAACAAGCATTAAGAATAACCATCTAAATCTCTTGCACATGAATATTAGTTCTTATAATCATAACATAGATGAAGTCTGGTGTCTGATAAATGACTCAATTAGTAGCTTAGATATTATAATATTTAGTGAAACTTGGAACAGCACGGGGTTTGTCCCACAAGATATAACTGGTTTTTTGAATTTTAAAAGTAAAAATAACTTTAACCAAAATGATGGAGTTCTTATCTATATAAATAATAATCTTCGCATTATATTGGTTGAACAACAACCATTGTTCTCTGAGGCCAGTTGCTTAAAAATAAATCTAAAAGCAAATAATAAACTAATTACGATACTAGCCACATACCGTTCCCCAAAATCGAATATAAACATTTTTCTATCTGAACTGAATACTTTACTTACCTCAGGTATCTTAGAAAATAATTGTATATGGATTGGTGATATAAATATTGACATTTTAGAATTAAATACGAAAGGAATTAATGAAACCAAATCCTGTATTGATCACTTATTTAGTAGAGATGTGCATCTTAATACTGTTGTAATTAAAACCAGTATAACGGATCATTACACAATCATAAGTAGTTTGATAATATCGCCGAATATTAAAAAACATAATATAGATAGTAGAAATAATAATACTGCATCATATATAAACTATAATAAAGTAGTTCAATTATTATCTATCAACGAATGGACTGGTTTATTTGAAACCAGTAATCCCTCGGCAGCATTAAACAATTTTAATGGACATATTTTAGATACTATAAATAACTGTATAGTTACAAAGCATCATATGAGTACGAAAAATCGTAAGCTAAAACCATGGATATTTAATGGTCTTGTAATATCTATAAAAAATAGAGATAAACTAAATATGAAAACTAAGAGGGATAAAACCAATCTTAAATTATTAAATTACTATAGAGCATATAGAAATAAACTAACAATATTAATTCGGAAGGCAAAAACAGTTTTATATAAATAAAATAGAGACATGTAGAGGTAATGGAAGAGAAATCTGGAAAGTAATTAATGAACTAACATCTAGAAAAGAAATCTCGCCTAAGCTTCCAATTTACGATATAATTGAGAATAAATACCCAACATCATCACCAAAAAACTACTTAAATATAGTTAACTCATATTATGCGACAACTGGTAAAAGATTAGTAGAAAAAAATGTCTCCAATAGTGTAAATAACATACAGTCTAATTTGGGAACAAAAATTAATAATATATCAAATAAAAAATATATATTTAAGATAAATACCATCGGTAGTAATGAAGTCATAAATATATTAAATAAATTGAATAACAACTCAGCACCAGGCCCGGATGGTTATACAGCTCTCTTTATTAAACAAATAGGAGACAATGTGAACCCACCTATCGTTCATATAATTAATTGTAGTATAGTCAACGGTATAGTACCCGATGAATTGAAAATGGCTAAAATTGTACCAATACATAAAAGCGGAGATAAAACTGATTTTTTAAATTATAGACCCATCTCTTTAGTAGGTATTATAGCCAAAATCCTCGAAAAAATAATAAAAAAAAAACTCTTAGAATACCTAGAAAGTAATAAAATATTATTTGAAGGACAATATGGGTTTAGAAGGAACTTAGGAACAGAGGACGCTTTAATAGATTTAACAAATTTTTTACATAACAAGAGAGACAATAAAAAGAAAATACTAATTTCGT
>CARXXK010001489.1:0-24725 GCA_949089665.1 Macrosiphum euphorbiae
CGTGTGCACAGCTACCTAGCTACCAAACATATCAGCTGGTATTTTAACCCACCCTCATCTCCACACTTTGGTGGTTTGTGGGAGGCTGGCGTGAAATCAACGAAATCGTTACTTCTCCGTTCAGTAGGCAAACAACAATTGACCGGTGAAGAACTTATTACATTGTTAACGCAAATTGAAGCAACGTTAAACTCGCGGCCCCTCTGCCCTTTGAGCAACGACCCGACTGATCTGGAAGCCTTAACTCCCAGTCACTTCCTGACGCTTGAGCCATCAACGTCACTTCCAGACCCTGATTTGGCAAGCGTGCCGCTGTCTAAGTTACAGAGGTGGCGCTTGGTGACTGACCTCCATCGACATTTTTGGTCACGTTGGAAAAACGAGTACTTGTCCAGTCTTCAAGCGCGATCAAAATGGTTTGACAATGTTGATCAGCTGCGTGAAGGTGCCCTCGTCCTGATAAAAGAATCCTCACATCCTCTGCACTGGCGACTTGGACGGATCCGCACCGTTCATCCTGGACCTGATGGAGTCACTCGCGTTGCTACAGTGGATACCAGTTCTGGCAGTCTCACCCGTCCAGCCGTAAAGTTATGTCCATTACCTACTTCTTGACGCTTGAAGGGACTCCTTCAAAGTGGGCGGTGATGTTCGCGCCAAGCAATTAGCGCGTCGTGGTGTGCAATTACGCACGGCGACGATGACCTGCTCCTATCAGCTCCCTCTCCATTTATACACCTCTCATTCCGTTAATTGTCAAATATTCTTATTTTTATTATTATTTAATCTCTTTGTGTTTGTTGTCACCTAGTACCTACTATCGGTTGACCCGTTGCCGCATAGAATTATTGTATTATCTTTTTTGTTATTGTTTACATTCTGCGGCCAACGCCCTTTTTATCATTATTATTTTTTTTTGTCTTTATCAACTTCTTGTTGTGTACACACGTATATTAGTTGTTTTTTCCGCTATTGTAGCATATATATATATTGTTTTTTACTAAGTCGCATTGTGCGCACCCGTCTTTTACGGTTTTTGTGTATTCGTATATCTACTATTGTTCCACTATTGAAGCGTTTACCTATATATATTGTCATTTATTTAATCGCATTGTGCGCACCCGTTGCTTACGTGGATTACTACAATAAATTATACTCATGAGGGCGCATTGGGCGACCCGTCAGAAATAAACCTGTAACAACAAATTAATCGTGAGTACCTACTTTATTACCCAAAATTCTTTCCACTACCGTCGTCCACGTCTCCGTCAAAGACAGTGCCGCAGCGTAAGACCGCCAGCAACATAATATCTGTTGTGTGAGAGGCCGCCTAGGACGTCCAGATCATCTTCTCAAGACTTCAGTAGGTTAAGTTAGTGGTTAAGTCTTACCCTGTTTTGTTGTGAGCTCTGTGGTCATTGCACCAAACGACTCGACCACAGAGACACCCTCCCCATAACTAACTTGCATCATCCTCCTTCCTCGTTAGGTCACTCCCTTCCCTGCCTTTGTTGTCGACGTGCGTAGAATTGCCTACCCGTCTCACTGTCAGGCGCGAGTCCATATAGTTGCCTACCCAGGGACATATGCGGCGTTAGTGGGGACATTGGCCAACATTAATATAATAAATTGTGCTCGGGCATCACCGAGTGGTCCTTCGGGTCGTCCCTGTTCAGGGCGCACACACCTATATACCTATAATATAACATGTGTGCACACAGGACATGAATCATAATTCATAAGTCATAACGCAGTACCTACACATCATTGAAAATGTAATAAATATAATATATTAATGGATATAATGAGACACTAAACAAACGTTAATATATTAAAAATCGCGTAAAATATAAATCTATTACGGGAATAACGGGCGAAATCCTAACGAAGTGCGTAAGGGCGGTAAAACTCAAATTTTGAAAAAAACGGAACATTTTTATGACGGAAAAAAAAAAATTAACACGGCCGCCGCAAATTATCGAAAATCCCGGCGGCCGGGTTCGAAACCACGACCCTCGTGTCACCTGCTCTAACGCCTAACCCTCCTGGCCACCGACTGAGATGAAAAACGTAGTCAAATCTATGACCCTTAAGCCGCGTTAACTTCGAGACGCATGTATTTATGCCTGTATATAGCGGTACCTACTCTCGTTTAAGCGACGCCGCTTCTCCCCGGGACTCGTTTTTGGAAAAGTAGGACCACGCGTCGACTATAAATTTAGCGGGGAACGCGAATAACATCCAAACGGGGAGGTCGATACGCCCCGAAACGCCTAAAACTCGAATTTTCGAAAAAAACGGCAAAAAACGCGCGCGACGGCGGCGCTCCGTTGGCACTCGACGTCCGCCGCCGCGGGCCCGCCGGGCCAAAAGTAGGGCCGCGCGCCGACTATAAATTTACCGAGGAACGCGAATAAGGTCCGAACGGGACCTTCCGGGGCCCCCGAGGGGGGAAAACTCGAACAAATCTCGAAAAAATCGTGAAAAACGGTAAAAACCGCGAAAAGCGATAAGGAGGAGTGATAACGCAGCGACGGCTCCGCCGCCGCGTTTTCCCGCCATTGTCCACTAAGCAGTTGAGATTTAACACATAGGCGGCGCCACACGTGTTCATGCTTTATAGTATAGAGACTAGCTCTCCGAGCGTCGCTGGGGGACACCCCCAGACCCCCGTGAGCGGGCCCCGAGTGTTGTCGATTTCGGAAGCCGCGTTGGCCTCGACGTGGTGCGGACTCGCGGTCTCGAGCCGACACGGTATATCGGCGAAGAGGTGGTATGCCGATAAGGATGTGTGATTAGGCTAGGACCACTGCGGTTCGACGTGGTAGCCCGTGGTAGCCAGGGCGGAGTCTTTGACAGAGTCTTTTCGACGACGCCGCCGGAAATTTGAAATTTGATAAAAAAAATAATATAGTAATATTTGTGGGTGTCTAGCAGTTCGGTCACCTACAGTGACGTTCGCCGTAGTAATAGTATTTGGGGTCTAGCGGGTCAGTCACCTTCCTCGACGTTGGACGTAGTAACCCTGGTAGGCAATCTGACTTCGTCGGATAGTGCGACGTCCGGGTCAAGGCATGAAAACGCCAAATGACGTAAATCAAATATATATAAATAATAACATTTCGGGCGCCCGTGCTAGTCGTAATATATTCCCCGTGATTTGTTGAGTGTCTAGCAAGTCGGGCGGCCATGTTTAATAGTTTTTTTCGTTTATAGTAGTAGAGCGATTTAGAAGCAAAACTCGGTCAGCTGATTGGGATTTCGTTTCCCAATGGTCCTCCGAAAAACACGAAACGTTTCCGCGCACCGACATGATGTCAGACACTCAGACCCAATATCTCTCGTATCACATAATAGGCGGGAAGTTATCCGCTGATACCGCCGAGTGAATAGACGATAAACGGTCGGTGATAAGGCCTACAGGTTTGGCGGTATTCTGTCGAAGGCGGGAATGTTTGAAAACCATTTTTGCGTGTGTATCTATAAAATCGAGTGATGGTCCTAAGGCATTATTATGACCATATGAAAAAAATTTGCAAAAATGAAATAAGAACGATGGCCAAAAGTGTAAGGTGTAATGCCGTGTTTGAATGAATAATATAAAACTATAAGATAATTAATTTGTCAATACAATAAATAAATTAATCGGCCGTGCGATATTGTTTCCCGCATGGGTTACCTGCCTTGACTCTTGTTATTGTCGCCGTTCTAAGACCAAGGACTGCGCGGACTTCCGACTTTAAAATCATTTCATTCAAACCGTCTGAACCAGAAACACGTGAGTATACATTGTATTATTAATTTAATTGGTGGCTTTTTAAAAACCTTTTTTACACCGCAGATCGTATTTAATTTATCAATTAATATAATGTAACACATGCTTTCCGATTAACGAATTTAATATTTTATCATACCATCAGCATATAATAATACCGACAGATCACTTAAAGTTTCGTTTTCCTATACACTTTCTTTATTGCTTTTTATTCATCAACTTTAGAATGATTAACAATGCATAGAACATTAGCGGCAATTGCCAAGCGTAGGTACATGTGAGGTACATTATTTATAATAATATAAAAGTTTTAGTATACACTTTCTTTATATTTTTAGAATGAGTATAATAAGATACATTGGATTGTTTTGTAACGCGTCCAACGCGGATCGTATTTATGAATTAATAATATATTATTGTAATAATATATAAATTTGCGAAGAAAATCGAGCTTTAGTTTTGTCTGCAACACATGGTTTCTGTGAAACAAATTAAATATTTTTTCGATTTTTTTTTTGTTTTTAACACGTTCACCTACGATCGCATTAATCAAATAATATTGTTATAAAATATACATTTGCGAAGAAAACCGTGACTTAGTTTTAGTGTGCACCACATGCTTTTTGTTTAACGAATTTAATATTTTATAATATCACCAACATATTATAATAATACCGACAGATCACTTAAAGTTTCGTTTTACTATACACTTTCTTTATTGCTTTTAATTTGTCAACTTCAGAATGAGTAACAACGTATAAAACATTAGCGGCAATTGCCAAGCGTAGGTACATGTGAGGTACATTATTTATAATAATATAAAAGTTTTAGTATACACTTTCTTTATATTTTTAGAATGAGTATAATAAGATACATTGGATTGTTTTTTAACGCGTCCAACGCGGATCGTATTTATGAATTAATAATATCTTATTGTAATAATATATAAATTTGCGAAGAAAATCGAGCCTTAGTTTTGTCTGCAACACATGGTTTCTGTGAAACAAATTAAATATTTTTTCGATTTTTTTTTGTTTTTAACACGTTCACCTACGATCGCATTAATCAAATAATATTGTTATAAAATATACATTTGCGAAGAAAACCGTGACTTAGTTTTAGTGTGCACCACATGCTTTTTGTTTAACGAATTTAATATTTTATAATATCACCAACATAATAATGCAGACCAATCAATTGTTTTTTTCAACTTTCTTTATTTGTTTTTAAGTATGAGCAACATTTACAATATTAGCGGGAATTGCCGGCTATATATCGGGAAAACAGAAGACCGCACCCGACGTAAGCATAAATTTGATTAATCTATATTTACAATACATACAATTAGAAACGAATACAATTATATCTACCCGTTTCAGAATGTTACAACTGTGGCAAACGGGGACACCTCTCCCGGGATTGCGGTGAGTGTTTACTTTACATATTCCTTAATAACAGTCTTAATATTATGTATATAAATTGTAAATTATATTGTAGCCAAGTCCAGAGGTGAAGGTGGTGGCCGCGATGGTGACGGTGGTAATCGGCGGTTAGGTGGTGGCGGCGGTGACGTCAGTGGTCGTGATGGCGTAAGGCGTCGGGGAGGTGGCAGTGGTAGGGGAGGTGGCAGGGCTTTCCGTGCTAGGCCCCTCTCCAGATCCCGCTCCCCAACATCACGACCATCGTCAAACGTAAGGATATATATTTATATTTAAAAATAAATCTAATTACATTTCTATATAAATCTAACTAAACGAATAATTTTCAGGAGGTTCGTCGGCGACGGTCGCAGAGCCGAGCGGCCGCGGCTCGACCTTCCAACGATGTAAGTATATATTAGTAAAAAATTTAAAAAAATATTCAAGTTTTCAAAATTGATAAATCTAACTAAACGAATAATTTTCAGGAGGTCCGTCGGCCACGGTCCACCCGAGCAGCGCGACCGTCCAACGCTGTAAGTATATATTAGTATAATATTTAAAGATATATTAGTAAAATATTTAAAAAAATATTCAAGTTTTCGAAATTGATAAGTCTAATTAAATGAATAATTTTCAGGAGGTCCGCCGGCCACGGTCCACCCGAGCGGCGCCACCGTCGCGACCGTCCAACGCTGTAAGTATATATTAGTATAATATTTAAAGATATATTAGAAAAAAATTTAAAAAATTTTTCAAGTTTTGGAAATTGATAAGTCTAATTAAATGAATAATTTTCAGGATGTTCGTCGGCAGAGAACCGCCCGAGCGGTGCCACCGTCGGGGCACTCCAACGTTGTAAGTATAATATATTAGTATAATATTTAAAGATATATTAGTAAAAAATTAAAAAAATTTTTCAAGTTTTGGAAATTGATAAGTCTAATTAAATGAATAATTTTCAGGAGGTCCGTCGGCAACGAACCGCACGAGCGATGCCACCGTCGGGGCCCTCCAACGTTGTAAGTATAATATTTAAAGATATCTAAGTAAAAAATTTAAAAAAATATTCAAGTTTTCGAAGTTGATAAGTCTAATTAAACGAATAATTTTCAGTCAACAGAAGAACTGTACGTGACGGCGGTGTCGACACCGCGAGCTAATGTCGTAAGGATATATTGATATATTTAAACGTTTGATATTGATAAATCTATTTTATTATTTTTACATTATTTCCAGAAAATCTCAGATCTCTCGTACGCCGCCGCCGTGCAACGATGTAAGTATATTATATAGATACTTGAGTTTTTGATATTGATGATTCTAATGAAACCTATTTTTTTCAGGCGCTGATAGCAGACAGCAGTAAGTTTTTAACAGGAACATCTTTTCTCAACAAAAAATTTGCTATTTTTATTTGTTTTGTTTTTTCAGATAATCAATAAAGATTTTTTACATCATGACTTTATTTAATTTCTTTTCCTTTTCAACTTTTTTATATTAATATTATGTGTAAATTGCTATTAGTTACCAATGCATATAGTTCATAGCTCGTACTATTACAACACAACAATCAGAAATAAAGGTTCTAAGAATGTCAGTGACCTAAGGTATTGCATGGGATATATAAAGATTTGCATGTAACAAATACACCATCAGTAAGATGTCATTAATTAGTATATTGTATTGTTATTGAAATTAAAATATTTCATAACTACAATGAGTAAAACAAATAGGTACAACCTCAATTGAATACATTTTGAAAATATCAATAATTTAATTTCATGTGTAAATATTGTTCAAACGTCAGACATAAAAATACCAATAATATTATAATTTGTACAGTGGCATTACTCTACTAAAATAAATAAATGAACAGTCTACTAAGTTACTATAATATGTACAACTATTGAATGGTGGTTAAACGTTTAGCATAAAAAAGTGAATAATAATATTATTATATTATGTATCACTACTATCAGCAATGTAGTAGGTAGTAGCACACAGTTGCACATCACATGATGTTATATATATTATCGTTATTAAATAAAACTAAGTAGAAATAAATGTAAATAATATCATACGCATTATCTTCTCATTTATATAGTATGCATTGTTTTTAGTTCATATTTTTTCATTCTATTATAGTTAGGTTATGTTATACTTATGAACCGAATAGGACAAAAATGTTGTGCTTATAAAACAAAGTATTTAATTAATTAATTCACTCTTTTTGAGGGGATCGATTCCCAGTCCCAAGAAATGTGTGTATTTTAAATGAATTGTTACAAAATGTATGTTTTCCAAATTATTTATTATTATGATATACAAAACAAATATTGTCAATGTTAATATATATTTAATTTAATGAACTGCAATTTATATACACAGCAGCAATAATCTAATAATTGAATACAAATCACAATATAAATCAACTGAAAGAATCGCATAGAAAGAAATACAATTATTAATTAATAGTGCTTAAAACAAAACAAATACTCTTTTGCCGAGTAAAACATATAATTATATGAATGTAAATTATATAAATATTGCAATAATTACATTTATAATAGTATATACGGTCACAGTAGTAGTAATATATTAGTAATAGTAATAAAATGTCAATCATTAAAACTAATTCTCTAATAGTGTGTTAAACAATTAATAAAAATATGAAAATCATGTATACAATAATTATACGTGAAATTGTATAAAATTTACATTTATAATAATAGTAATACAATTAACTCAAATCTCGACCATTAATACAATACAACAGTTCAGGGGTGTACACAATATTATTAATATTGTGAGTACAGTGATATTTACATATAAATAACATAATACAATGCAAATAGAATAAAGTAATTAATCAATCATTTATACAGTTTACATTAATTAACAGCAGTTCATGGTTGTTTAGTGTACAAAACATATTATTAATGTTAATAATATTTATTATTAGATAAAACAAAGAAGAAATAAATACAACTATTAAATGGTGTTTAACAAAAAACCAAATACTCTTTTAGTGAGTGAAACAATTAATAAAATGTCAACTATGGAAAATTATATACATATAATAATTATAATATGTGAAATTGTATCAAATTTACATATTTTATAACAATATAAGTATATATTATACAAATGGTAGTAATATAATAGTAATAAGATAAAATGTCAACCATTAACACAATATAAATTAATTAATACTAAAAATTAATACAATGTCAATTATTGTAATTTACAATAGTAATAAAACAAAGTAAATGTTATTTACATCATATAATATAGGAGAAAATGTTCCATTACAAATAAAATACAACATTTACAATAAATTGTCTGTAGTATCTGTACTATATTATCATACTATATTCAATAGTATATGGTACAAGACAAATAACACAGACATTACATACATTGTTTGACATCAGTTACGAATTCACATTATAGTGAATTCGCATCCAGAGAGAACCACGAGGAGGTTGTCAAACTTTCTCTCCGTTTAGCCCGAAGGCAAGGCCCACGAAGCACCTCCACACAGACCACGTAGAACAGCGGTGTAACGTATTAAGTTTGAAAAAACTGTTACACATGTTAGGTTTAAAGTCAACCAGACTATCATCGGGCGCATGTAGTACACAGACCAGTATAACAGCGGTGTAACGTATTATGTTTGAAAAAACTGTTACACATGTTAGGTTTAAAGTCAACCAGACTACCATCGTCATCTTTGATCATCGGGCGCATGTAGTACACAGACCACTATAACAGTGGTGTAACGTATTGTGTTTGAAAAATATGTTACACATGTCAGGTTTAAAGTCAACCAGACTATCACCATCATCTAGACTCGATCGTCGGACGTCACCTAGAATATACTTACCACTTATTGCATTACAGAACTTCCCTGTACACGATGTTCTTGGTGACAAATCGCCCGCTGTCATCGGCGTACATGCCGACTTTCACGGACTGTGCGTTTCTCACCCTCGAAAACGCCACGTACAGCTGCCCGTGAGTGAACGGGGGCGTCGTCAGAAGCAAACCTACCCTGTCGAACGTCTGACCTTGCGACTTGTTGATGGTCATGGCGAACGACAACCTCACCGGGAATTGAATGCGCTTCAGTGGGATGGGCAGGTCGTCCTCACCGCTGGACCTGAGCGGTATCTTGGGCAGGACGATGTCGTCGTCCCGTGGGTCACCGCCCAAAATCCTCGCCTTGAAATTGTGTCGCCGCAGTTCGGTGACCACCAACCTCGTACCGTTGCACAGTCGTCTCCTCGGATCGAGATTTCTGAGCAACATGACGATGCACCCCACCTTCAACTCGAGCCGGAACGGCGGCAGGCCGTCCGGTACCAAAGTGTTGAGAAACTCTGTGGGGAAATTGGCAACTTCGTCGGCCGCGTCCACCTCCGCGGTGTCGACGGCCTGGTAGGTCTCCGAATTGCCGTCGAAGCGCTCCAGCACGTCCGCGTTGACACCTCTGCACTCTTCGTTGGTGGGACACACGACGACTCTCCGAGCAAATTCTTCGACGTTGGCCAACGACATTTGCTGCGGATACACGAAATCGATTAAATCGGCGACGTCGCATACCATTTCCTGCGGGATTTCCACCGTGTCCGGAACGCCGTCGACCGCGGGCAGTTGGCCGTTGCCGAGCTGAAGCAACCAAGACGCAAAGTCCGCGTCGTTGCCCGCGCGCATGTTCTGGACCAGATCGAAGCGCTCCATGACGTTCCACAGATGGTTGTTCTTGATCGACGACATGACGATCTCGGCTCTAGTCCCTCTCCGGATCACGGGCAAAATCTGCCTGAAGTCGCCGGCGAACAGCATGGTTTTACCGCCGAACGGTAAGTTCGAAACCATGACGTCCTTGAGCAGGCGGTCCACCAGCGTCAGTTGCAGTCCCGGCGACATGGGGGCTTCGTCCCAGACGATGAGAGCCGCGTTGCGTATCCTCTGCGCTCGCGCGGACTGCATGGTGATGGTGGACGTCGAGTCTTCGGTGAGCGTGCCGAACGGCAGTCCGAACGTCGAGTGCACCGTCATGCCGCCGTCCATGAGCGACGCTGCGATCCCGGTGTACGCGACGCTCAACACCTCCCGCCGAAGCTGCCGAAGCGACCATATCAGGCATCCGTACAGCGTAGTTTTTCCCGTACCTCCGGGTCCGTCGACGAAGAAAGTTCGCGTCACCTCGACTGGGTCTTCGACGGCCGCCATCACGCGGTCGTACACCGTTCGCTGTTCGGCGTTCAAGTTTTCCACTTGTTGGGCCCACCGTGCCGCCGCGTCTATTTCTCGGAACAGCGCGTTGTCGTCCTGCAGCGGTTCCAGTAGTAGAGGGTCGGCGAGGGGCAAACCGTAGTCGACCGCGGGTGACTTTCCGTGACCACGAAGTAGATCCTCGATGGCTGCCAGACACGCGGCCCTCGCGCGGTCGACGTCTTGGAGACGCCGGTTGAAGTCCTCCATCAGGTTCGCTTCGTTCCTCTCGTACAACGCCAGCGGGTCTGCAGGCAGGCAGAACACCAGTATAGTGACGAACAGATACCGCAGTTGCCGCGGCGTGTCCACCAACGCGGATTCATCCAAACAATTCCGCCACGCTAGGTCGTCTTCCAATAGTCCGAGTGCAATCGCAGCCGCCGTGTATGTTCCGTGAACGACCCCGTCCACCGTCCTTATGTCTTGAAAGGACTGCGGGCCTCTTCGGTTCAGAAGTAGCAATCTCAAGTGGAAACGGTCCCGGTCCATTGGGTTCACCACGTACATCCGAGCCAATGTAACGTTTGTCATCCGATTCACCCGCGGACGCCATTGTTTGACATTTTGCTGCCAGGTGTAATGCATCGGTATGTCGTGGTACAAGTATTGTCGAGCCACCACGTTGGTCGCGTTCAGCGCGAAGAACTGCGTGAGTTTCGTGCGACCAACAGCTTCGTTCTGTAGCCGTAATTCTTCTTGGCCCGGCGGAAAATACACGTTGTGACGACCCTCCAGGTGAACGGGAAGCCTGAAGACCGTGTGACTTTTGTCGTGCAGTTTGTACGAATACAATCGCCAGACGGCTTCTGGCGGGCTGACGTACCTCGAGTTGACGTACCTAAAAAGGAATATTGAAAAGATTAGTAACAATATATTGGCTGGCTCAATATAAGATGATACCGTTTGGTGTTGTATTATTATGATAATTTATTTATTTTTTATTTTGTAGACGCATAGCATTGCATTGCAATATAATAATATATTACAATGTTTAATAATTTTAATTTATTTTGAAGTATTTTGAAACGTTTAACCATACTAAGAACTAATTTTTGAATATTGCATAAACACTTATAGTTCTTTACTTTAACATTGAAAAATATAATGGACATTATGAAGAATCCCTACAACCGTTAAATTGTAAATTTTGTAAAGTTTGGCATACAATAAATGTGACCGATATTATATTATGATATGTATTTTGATAAATAAATGTTGTAGTAACGCACGCGTAAGACACAAACGTCTTGAGTAGCTAAATATTAATATTAATTAATATAAGTTACAATTGAAATGAGTTGGAATTATTAGCATATAATTGATGTATTTAATTCAATTTATATTTTGCACTGTGAAAATAACGCATCAAATGTAAAGTGAAACTAAAAAACTTGTATCAGCTAGAATACATTATCTGTGTGACTGCGTATAAATCACCGAATAATATTATATAAGAATGGCAAAGGTATAGGAAATATTAATTTATGTCAATGAAAATAACAATCCATAAACAAACGTGTGTTATTCCGCTGGAATGAATTAGATGAAAAAATAATAATGAATATAATAAAAAAAATAATAATAATAATAATAATAATAATACCTAAACAACACATTAAACGTAAAGTATATAATATAGCTAGTATACAAAAGTAAAAAAAAAATAAAAGGCTTACCACTACCCTAAAAACCTAAAAAACACTGGACACACTGGACACACTGCTAAGAATGACACAAGCATAAAATATTGTAATAATTTTCAATTTAATAAATATAATAAAAATCTATCAATAGCATGTAGGTACCACTGTGTACCAATGTAGACCACCTATAGAACTCTCTGTAGAAGTACATAATATAATAATACCTAAACAACACATGAATATAATATATATTGAAGTATAGAACTTAAAGGTAATGGTGAATGTATACAACTGCCCTATGAAGTAGTAAATAATTCATACACACCGAACACACTAAAAAAATTTATAAAATCCACCATAACAGTCATTATACCATACACATGTATAAATTATATATTTTTATTTATAGTACTGTATGCAATAGAATGTTTATTGTGTTTATTATACACAGCTTGAACGAAATAACGCATTAAATGTAATAAAAATAATGACCAACACATAAAATAATTCCGTGGCTGGGTGTAAGATGGGTCAATGTCGTTAAAATTTGCTTATGTTAGTTGTGTTACAAAAAAAAAGGGCCAATGTCTCTAACGCTGTAGGACCAAATTAGATAAAGTTTATAAATGTAGAAAATTACCAACATTATGCTCAATGGAATATTATTATTAAAATGTAGAAATGTTTTCACAAGTGTTTATTTTAAATTTAAGTTTTTGGCCAATCCCTTCTTGCACCAAGCCACATGATATTATATAATATATTATATGAGGTATTGGTGAATGTATACAACTGCCCTAAAAAGTAGTAAATAATTCATACACGCTGAACACACAAAATAAACGTATACAATCCACTATGATTATCAGTTATCACTATAACACACACATGTATACTATTATATTATTATCTTATGTTTATATCGCTAAGTGTAGTGTAAGGTTAAGACTCACCTTGTAGTTTCATCTCCGTTCTGCTCAATCTCCAACGTCACACGGTCGTGTCCCTTGTATATATACTTGTAGATATACATGACACTTTTTATGGATGTGCATATCTCGACGTTGATGTGAGCGTCGTACTTGGCCAGAAGGTAAGGGTTGTAAGGCACTACACACCCGTTACCGACCGCATCACGTCTTCCCACAAGTACCGTCCGGCCGTCGTCCGGTCGGCGGTACCTCGGATAACCGCCTTCCGCAACGTACACAGTCTCCTCTGCGTACGCCTTCGGGAAATCTTTCGAACATTTGCCGTTCACCATGCACGGACACCTCGGGTTGACTGTTCCACACGGTCCGTGTATCATGTGGGACCGCACGCAGTCGAGTAAGCGCCTGTCTGTCTCCGGGTCCGGCAAGAAGGCGCAAACCACGTCGTCGACGTCTGCCGCCGTGCGGAACTTATGATCCTCCTCCAGGATTACCAGTATGTGCGCATGGGGCAGACCGCGTTTCTGAAACTCAATAGTATATACGTAAGCGGCAACATTACCAAACACACGATTAACAGTTAGGTCACCTAGTAGCTCCTTTAGTTTCATGTTGAACACCCTGGCCGTCAGTTCGGGCCTGTCATTCGGGAGGCTGTGAGCCGCCAGGTTTTCCGTGATCTCCGGCCACCTGGGATTGCACGTAAACGTTATGAACAGGTCGGGCTTCCCTTTGCTGCGGACCATGGCCATGGCGTCTTGATAACACATCTTGTTGTATCGGTCGCTGCCCACGAACGTCGACGGTAAAATGACCCTACGGCCGACCGCCATAGGATCGATGATGAGACGTTCGTTCACATGGTCCACCAACCCTTGATACGCTTCGGCAAAGATTTCTGCCTGATGCTCACGTATGTAGTTCAGATTGTTGGTTTCCATCTGAACGTAGAGGTCGCACAGGAACTGGTGAAACAAGGACCGGCCCTGATGTATCGAACTGAACCGTTGGTGCCTCGTGTCGTTATTTCCCTCGTATCGAATGGCCACGCGGTAGCACGCAAACTCTCTTATAGAGTTTCGACTGCGGACGTTATTTCGTCGAGGGCCCTCTTGCAACATCTCGTTATGCCAACCGGCCTCGCCGTACGGGAAGAACAGCGGATACAATATGGGATCAGAGTGAGACGAACCTTGAGAAATATAATAAACTTTAAGTTAAACCAAAGGTGGTTTATGGAGATACGTTTGTATTGCGTGTACACAATTTGTAGAACCGCTAAAGAAATTTATGAAATAATGTACAGAAAATATTAACTCTAAGATCGGCTGTAATATTGTAAGTGCTATTAGTTATTAAGTATATTATTATATACTGTGAAATCGAAACTATAAATCTATACGAAACTGTGATTCTTTAACTCTATTTAGGAGTTATTTATATCTATTTGTTATTTATTGTAATAGCAAGTACCTACATAACGTTTTGTAGAACCACACAAATTGGGGAAATATATTTAGGAGGACAATCCATGAGACAATAATAATATGTGATAGGTATTATGTTGATCCACGTTGTTTTAAATTTATAATAATGTAATGGCTTGTTTCACAACAACACAACGAATTTACACTGTTAATTTAATAAGTATTATTATGTATGACGGTTTTGACCTAATTAATCAGTGAATAACTAATTAAATTTCAAAAGAATGTCCAGAATGTATGCGTGATAGGATATTTACCAGTTATTTATTTATTGTTACGATTGGGTCGTGTACTTGCGTGTATAGCAAGTACATAATGTTTTGTAAAACCGCAAAGGAAAGGTAATTTATAAAACAATCTAAAACATGAACTCTAAGGTGGGCTAATTTCTATACCAAGTGTTAATAACTCTAAGTGATGTTAGTTATGAAGTATACACAAATTATGAAATAAGAGAACAGCGAATTAAGCATTGAAGTAATGTTACTATAAAACTGATGAGAGTTAAGTACTAAATGAATAATAATGTGATGACTTTTGTTTTATCACACAACAGACTCAAACTGTTAATGTAATAAGTATTACTGCACAAGTGAAAGGGTTGAAGTCGGTGTTGACCTAACGTATTAGTTATTAAGTAATTAAATTTCAAAAGAATGTCCAAAATGTAGTAAAGGTGGGGTGTAATTTGACTCTTTGTTGGTAGCAGTTAGACATCTGTTATAATACTATAATTATGTGTGTGTCTGTGAGGTGTACTAACCCGCAGGCATCCTTTGCGACCTGTATTGCATGTCGATTGGATTGGTGTCGAAGATGACCAGATCGATGTGTCTGGGAGGATGACCACCTTCACCTACGAACACGGCCGCAACTTCATTTGCGGTAGGCAGGTTGTTTCGGCCCCTATCCCGGGCCGCATCTTCAACGAAATTCATCCTGACTGGTCTAGGTGGCGCGGCTGCGGGATCGGCCAGGGCTCTTTCTGCCAGCCACACCTGACGCATGTTCCTGAAACGAATATATTTATATATTTATGTTAAACACACTCCGCATGATGTGTACAAATAATTGTGAATTTTCAAAGAGCTGAGAATAAATCATATTACCTAAAATGTATTAATCAATAATAATAAATTGGTGTATTAGTGTATCAGTGATATTGTTAGAAATAATTGTATATTATGTGTAATAAAAACATCCGATCATTCAATCCATTTAACTCTATATCAGTAGCGGTGAGAGTATATTCTATACTAAATATTATATATTATAAATCTTCCATGCACGGTCAAAAGGGCTTAAGTCAAAAATACACATTTTGAGATTGTTATGTGTTTTATCTCTAATAAATATGAATTATTTTTTGGTAAAATCGGATTAAGTCAATATTTTTTCCTCTTTAAGTTATAACACTTATAATTTATCATATCCAATTTGGCGTTTAATTTTATTGTAAAATATTACTTTAATTTTTATCAGTTTGATTTATCAATTACAATGTTTATTATATAATTTTAATACATATATCTGTCAGCCCTTTTGACTTAACCCCTTTTGGCCGCGCGCGGAAGAAATCTTTGTGTGCCTGTGTGTAGGTGTAATAAGCGTAAAGAATCACATTCAATGTGTATAAAATGTATTATTAAATGTACCCCAAGATAGTTTTACTTCAAATTCATATAAATATGTTAAGTCATAAACATCCAAGCCCTATGTCATATTTAATGTTATATCATTAGTACCTTAGGTATTTCAAATAACTAATAAGGAGGAGTTAAGAAAACTATTTGCTATGTATACATTATTTTAAATCATTATTAAGTCTATTATATTGGTAAATGTTTTTTTTTTTTTTTATCTACTGTAAGAAAGGTATGTGTAAAATGTATTTACTGTAAGGCTAAATTCACATTCCTAGTGTTCATAAATACAATAGTTTGAGTTTTCTTACATAAAAGCCATTGCGTACGGATTGATGCCCCGCAGCAAACCGTCCAATAAACCCATCACGATTTCGCACAGTTCACGATTTGCCCGTCGTGCAATATCGAGGCGCCGGTGGTTGGCTTCTACGGACTCCAAGAAATACAACTGACAGTTGTACGCATTTTCCGGGGCAACGGCCACCTCATGATTAGTCGTCCGATATGTCTGACCGTGGACAATAAACACAGGCGGTCCCCTCCCTGGCAAACGCCTGTCGTGTGCGTCGGAGGCAAACGCAGCGAATGCCAGTAGGTTGTTGAACCGGCGAACTTCAGCTCGGAATCTTCGACCATCCTGCGAATCATCTATAAACAAACTCTGTAATAAATATGGTACTGGTAACAACGCGTGTTGTCCTGCAGCGACCACTTGGCCGTTGTTACAACACGTGGAGAAGTGACCCCGGGTTGTTTGCTCGCCACTGAAGTGGCGGGCGTAACAATGTCTGCAGACTCTGTCCAGTGCTCCCACGTAGTGCCGCTCTGGAAGCGGGTGTGTTACGCCCGCATGCCGGTTTATCATTGGCGCACGACCTATGGGTAGTTCGACCACTACCACGTACTCGATATCTTCTACCGGGTAGTCGTCCTCCACCCCGTCGTCGGCCACTTCCACTTCCTCGACCATTTCCACCTCATATACCACTTCCACTTCCTCCACTCCGACGTCGACCATTGCCACCTCCTCTGCCACGTCCTCAATCCCATCCATCTGGACTTCTGCCACTTCCACCACTTCCACTTCACCATTTCCCACCACCTGACGGTCGACCACTTCCATGTCCTCCATCCGGGCCTCCTCTCCATCCACGTCATCCATCTGGACCTCCACTCCTTCTACTACCACCATCTGGACCACCACTCCTTACACGTCCTCCTCTACATCCGCGTCATCACCAAGTACCTAAAAGTTAGGTCCAGTTTAGAGTAGGTACAATATTAAGGTATTTATAATTGTAAGTAGGTAATTAAATTTACAATATTATGTTTGTGCATTGAACGTCAAAATCCATACTCAAAGAGAACTGCTGTACTAACGTATTAGTAACAACGTCTAATAAAAACTAACAGTAGAGTGTATATAGTGTATATGATTACTATGTAAACATAGGTAATCTATAGTTTGTGGGTAATGTAGCATGGTTAAGTGCATTTATATGAAATTATATAGGCATTTAAATATCATAAACGTGTCTAAGAGTACCACATATGAAATGATAACAATTAAAGGAGAGTAGACAGTTTAAGTCAGTAGTAAATAGTATAAGTATTTTGTTCATTGCTTGTAAACACTCATAATAAAAGTTAAAATACGGTGAGTTGAATTTTTAATGGCTGTGTGTTCATACATATTTAATATAATCTTGTATTGGTTAGGTGTAATGTGCTCATGTGTTATACCGTGTACACTCATATGCAATAAGTGCATTTATATGAAATTCTTATAGGATAAGTTGAATGTAAGGTTTATGTCTTCAATGAGATAAGATCAAGTACACCTATATCTATCACCACTATAAATAAAGTAAAGAATGTATTGAACACTATGATAAAACACATAATATGTTTGGTTGAATAAACTATTAAATCCAAACACAATAACTTGATAGTTATAACTTGAGTTTATAGTAGGTACAATATTAAATATCAAATATTTTTTTGTGCATTGAACGTCAAATCAATACTCAAAGCTTAACCTAACCTTAATAGGTACAATCTTTTACATTGTAGTATAATCTAAAATTGTCATTGTAGAAACAGATAAACTGAATTTTAACTTTAAAATCAAGAGCCAATCAAAAAACAAAGAAATTCACAGAAGAATGTATAATTGGTTGCGCATTCATGCATAGTTATAATCTTTCTAACAACAATAACTTTAAAACATTGTAAAAACGTATTGCAATGTATAACAGTAAGTTTTCTTTCTAAGAGTACTACATATCTAGTACACAACTTACAAATGACCTAGGTCAGTTGTAAGTAATGGTAGTAGTAGTAGTAGTAATGGTAGTAAGATGTAAGAAAATGTTTAAGTATTTTGTACATTGGGTGTGTTGTGAATACCCATAATAAAAGTTAAAATACAATGAGTTGAACTTTTACCGGTTGTGGGTTCATACACAACAGTAAGTGTATGTACTCATATGCAATAAGTGCATTTATATGAAATATTTATATTATGATAAGTTGAATGTAAGGTTTATGTTACACTAATAAAATCATACATGGTCTCCAATGTGATAAAATCAAGTACACCTATATCTATCACCACTCTATGTATCAAATAACACACATAAGTAGTAAATAATATGTTACACTGTGTTACAAATAAAGTAAAGAAAGCGATGAACACAACGATAAAACACTTATCCAGTACCTACACAATTCACAAAAAAAGGAGAGTTTAGTAAAGAGTCTAGTAATACCTACTTTGTGTAGTAGTAATATTAAGAAAATGTTAATTTATATAGCAAAACGTGAAGTATCCTGTTTAGGTCAAAGTTGATATATAAGTATAGTTGTAAGTTAATCTAGGTATCAAATTTTAGTCAATGTATGAGCTTGACCCAGCGTTTGTTATGCAACTGAAATCTGAAACAGTGGCAACACAATTGAATGTCGTTAAAGTTATTCTACAATTTGCTTTCTACACATACAATTATAATATAATAAGCTGAATGGAATTCTTATGATAAAATAGACATTTAGTTTTCAAGAATGTTGCACCGAGCCAGTACAGTATTGTAAAGTATGAGTAGGTATAGCAGAGTAACCTAAGTTATGTACAGAAACAATTTATATAATATGTATATCTAAGATCACAGTGAATATTAACACGGAATAAACGTAAACAAATCTATTGTATTAACTTTTGAAAGAATATAAACATTTCTAAGAGTACCACATGTTAAATGATAAAATGACTATCTAGTACACAACTTACAAATGACCTAGGTCAGTAGTAAGTAGTGGTAGTAGTAGTAGTAGTAAAAAAGAGTGTGTTGTTCATACATAATTTAATATAATCTTGTGTTGGTTAGGTATTACCGTAACAATAACAAACATTAAAAAACTCTATAACAGTAAGTGTAGTATACTCATATGCAGTAAGTGCATTTATATGAAATTATATAGGTATTGAAATCTCATAAACATGTCTAAGAGTACCACATAAAAGTTAAAAAAACGGTGAGTTGGACTTTCAATGGTTATGTGTTCATACATATTGAATATGATCTTGTGTTGGTTAGGTTTATTTATTACACGATAAAAGTTGATCGTAAGGTTTATGTCACACTAATAAAATCATACACTTATTTTTTAAAGAGTCTTCAATATCACCACTATATATCAAATAACACACATCAGTAGTAGATAAATAATATGTCACACTGTAGTACAAACAAAGCTAGTTGTATAAATAAAGTAAAAAAAATGTGTTGAACACTGTTGTTTAGTAGTAATATTAAGAAAGTGTAGGTAAGACACTACTTGTTGTCATTTTGAATGTGAAATGATAAAATAAAGGCGAGTAGACCTAGGTACTAAGTAAGCAGTAGTATTAGTATTTCGTATCATAATCATGTGTAACTACTGTAAATATTATTATTATCTGTAATATGCAAACTTTTATTGTAATTTATGTAGATGCTGTTATTTAATTAATATTGTTATGTAATTTAATTAAACGATGGCGGACCGGCGGGAAAGCAAAGCATATAGGCAGTCAGATTCAGATTCAGAATATAGATTCAGATAAAAAAAAAAAAGTAGTAGTAGTAATATTAAGAACTGTGTAAGTAAACGTTTAAGTATTTTGTTTATTGGTTGTAAATACCCATAATAATGAAACAGCAATATTGTTTGTAATTTTTTAAATAATAAAAGCAATAACAAAAAAGAGTATAATTTAATACAGAATGTTAACCATCAACAATAACTAAATGCAAGTATAGGTACCTTTTGGATTTGGTTTGCACTCTAGTAGGTATAGTACCAAACTGTAGCCATTGTAAAATACCTGCCACCTGGGTATATTCACACTTTATGAGTTGTCAAGTTATAACGTATAGTAATGTAATGATCAAGTGAGCGAATCGTATGCAGTAGGTGCAGCCCGGCACTATTTGTTCAGTACAGAAAATGTTGTCAAATGTTGTATTTTGGTTGTTACTCACTACTGATGGCACTGCTCCAGCAATGAGTCGACGGCGAAATACCGCGCCTGCGTAATCACGACCAGGAACGAAATGCCTCGAACAAAGCTTGGAGTTATTCGATATCCGTAGAGGATTGACACCATTGTTCTCGGTGAACATCACCCACTGACGCTTCTGAAAGACATTCGCTGGAAAACTAATACAATAATTATTGTATTATGAATTATTATGTATTTTAATCTCAAAAGTCATCGTATATATTATGTAAATGCACTTACCCATGCACTGAAACGCCATCGACGCCATCCACGTTGCCACAAATCGCACAATGCTTGACCATCGTTATATTTGCCTAAAAAGATATAGAATAACATTTTGAAAAGGTAACGGCCAAACATTTTATATATTATTATAATAATAATAATATTATAAGTAAAACTCCGTGTTCGTGTAATGGAATTGTCTTATCAGTACCTATGTTATCAGTGAATAATCCGGTGTTGTGTATTTATTTTTAGAAATGCAGTAAATTGTATTATTCTTACACGGTAGGTATAAAATATTATCACGTGTACATATACAGTATCGAGTTCGAGTATGAACTAAACAAAATTAACATACTATATTACTATTTATAAATATGGTCTCGTAAGTCGTAACTGCAAAAAGCGTGGCTTAAAGATTTTTGCGCACGTAGGCGTTCAAGTCTATACTCCATTCCACGAGAGAGCAATCAGTCCGCCGACCGATTTTCGTCCGTGTTTGCGCATGTCCCCACTCTTGAGACCACGTTCGAGCGGTTTCGTCGGTGCGCGCCGGTCGTCGGTGAGCGCCGACGACAGGCGCTTGAACGTGGTCTCAAGAGTGGGGCAAACCACTTGTGGAATGCCACTGCTATAAGAAAGTATGTATAAATACGTATTGGGCAATATTGACCGGGCGCATCGTTTTGGCGGCGCCAAAAAAATGTAAAAAAAATTAAACAAAATAACAATTTAGTTGACAGTTGTTGTAACTAATAATTGTTAATTGAGTGACAACTAATTCACGAAATTATGAGAGGCAACAAAACGAGCAAATATCAAATACCAAAAACAATTTTTATAAAACAAAATTAAATGGATCATTATACATATAAAATATTACCTATTTGGTTTATTTTGATATTAATGATAATACAAATAATAATTTTACATATTTCATTTTCTTTTTGTGCATATTAAATGCTTATATGTATTGCTATAATTGTTTTCTAATAAAATAAAATTCCTTACATGAAAAATAATGAATTGTATAATAGTTTCATTTTTGATATACGAAAAAATAGAATACCTATTATTATTTATTTTGTGAATAAGTACGTAAACATTTTCAAATTGTGTAGAAAGAACACAGATATACAAAGGTTGAGAACCACTTGTTCAGGGGCCCTAATATATTAGTTGTAGTACGAGGGTTCAAAATTACGGGAAAAAAAAATACCTCGGTGTGTAATGTTGTGTTGTGCATCAGCGTTGTCTATTGTGTAATGAGTGTCCGGTGATCGAGGGACCGACTGGCTGGAGCCTGACAGAAACTACCAACATTCAATCTACGGTCACTAACAATCAAACCGTACGCTAAGATAGTACTCTGTTTGCACGTTATTTTTTATCCACGTTTTTTTGAATATTTTGTTACTTGATATTGTAATTTTTTCAAAATTTTGCAAATTATGGAACGAGAATCCGATAATACTATTTCTCCAGGAAAGCCCAACCCATGCGGAAAGGTAAGTCATTTTTTAAATATATAATCAATAATAATTCTCGAACTCTGAACTCTGAATTCATTATAATCAGTTTTCTGTAGAGTACTTTTCAAATGTATCTTAATTCCGTGTAAAAAATGGTTAGGTTAAAAAAAATAGATCTTTAACTTCGGTAACATTTCATAACTATAAAAGGTGGGTAAGTGGATGTCGCTCTGCTGTACAGTATGTGACAAGCGGGTCACTGTAATTGATGGTATTAAATTTTAATTCAATGATATAATATCATTGTATAAGAAAAACGATTCTGAGCAGAGACAGCATGTCAGTCTAGGTATAAGACATTAAATACTTATCTATGGTACCTATTAAATTATATGGAATTTATGAATAAATTATTCATTGCCCCTTAAAATATACACAGTCTTATCATTGAGCATACTTTTTATTCCTTATAATATGGTAGATTGTTTGGATAGACCATAATATTTTGATTTTTCAGTTTCATATTTCCCCGAATAATATTTTTAAATTACAACAAAAAACCAAGATCGTTAATATTGATATTAAATGTAATTTTGTCAAAATATGAATTAAAATGTCTGTAAAAAAAAACTGTGCTCATATATTTTTTAGATTTTTCGGTAAGAGAATTAACTACTTACGTGGAATCTTGTTTTAAATTTTCAATCCTTAGCTATAAAAACTGAACATTTTATAATTTATTAATTACGATGATTAATAATTTTCGAGATTTTGAAAAATTCTATCAAAATTCTATGTTAAAATGCTTATAAAAAAAAATTGTGCCTATGTATTTTTAATATTTTTCAACCGATATTGTAGCAATATATCAGGAGTCTTGTATTAATTTTTTACACTTTTTGGCCCAACAGATAAAACTTGATTGATATTTATAGAAAAAAAAACTAAAAAAATTGAAAACTGAAAATGTCCCTAAACAGTTCAAAATAAATCAAAATATTTTGAAAATGTTATCGTGTATAGAAAATTCAAATATAAACAACCACTGAAAATGTCATGTATCTACGGTCATTTGTTTTAAAGTTACACCAATAACCAAATTCGATTTTCTCGAAAACAGAAATTTAAATTTTGACCTCCCCAATGCACCAACGATATTCACTTTCCAATTGAACAAGATACTGAAGTTGAAAATCGAAGCATTATTTCGACTACATATCGTGTACACAGACACAAAAAAAAAATCTAAAATAACGATTCTGAGCGAAAACATTATTATGACATGAAACTAAAAAAGTATTTATAAATTATTGAATTAGTATATTTTGATAATATTATATTTTAGATTCTGAGCGGAGCGATGAATGTATTGTTTTACAATGATGTGTGTTTTTTTTTAATTTTTAATTTTTTCAATTTTTTTTTATGTTTGTGTCTGTCATCACCTTTTAGGACAGTAAAAATTCTTAGATTTTCTTCAACAGTATCTTTTCTGATAGGAAAGTGAATCTAGTTGGTACTTTGGGGGGGTCAGAAGTAAAAATTTCCCAGTTATTTTCAAAAGCGCCGTGAAAAACAAAATAAAAATTAAGGAAAAACGGGAATTTTTACGCAAAATCTGTTTTTGAGAAAATCAATTTTGATTACAATTTAAATTCATATTATTACAACATTGGATATTCACTCGATTTCTCATGTAATGATTTTCTTATTTTGTTGTAATTAAAAAACGAATTATACTTGAAATTTTCACTGAATGTTTATATCAGCTTTTTCTATACACGATAAAATTTTGATAAAAAACATGACTATTTTTTAGCTGTTTACGGACATTGTCAGTTTTAATTTTTTTTAGTTTTTTTTTCTATAAATATTAATAAAATTGTATTTATTGAGTAAAAAAGCGTGAAAATTTAATGCAAGGCTCCTGACATATTGTTACAATAGCAGTTGAAAAACATTTAAAATACATAGGAACAATTTTTTTTTTGATAAGCATTTAAAGTTCGAATTTTGACAAAATTTATTGCATTTAAAATTTAATTATTATTTTGTAGTTAAAATTTTATAAAATATTCAACTTTTATAGCTTACGATAATTAGTATCTATAATCAAAATTTACCACATTATTAATATTTAATTACAAATACGTATATTATATTATATTATTGAAAAAATTATACATTATAAAAAATATGTTGTTTTAAATTACGATGATATATTATGTGTAATTCAACTCAATTAACTTCAACTTCACAATAAATATAGCATGTAAAAATATTTTGAATGATCAATAC
>CARXXK010001490.1:0-24719 GCA_949089665.1 Macrosiphum euphorbiae
TAGGCAGTCGTAAAACTACTCAACGCTATGGTTATACTTCGATCTATCGGACGGTATTTATATGACAATAGTGTAATAGTCAGAGTATTCCGGCATTGCACTGATCATACATTCGTCTCAGTTAATGGGGCAATAGTTAGAGTATTCTAGCATTGTACCGACTGACATACCGTTCGATAGATTCAATTCTCAGTCGTGCAATTCTGTGGTAAACCACTCATACATTTATGAAAAAAAAAAAAAAAAACAATCTGTTAATATAGCAAATTTAATACTATAATTTTTTATAGTATGAATTTAACGGATCTGTAGACATGAAAATGAAACCTTCCACTTCAAAGCAAACTAAAACAGCTCTCAAAAGAGGGGCTGAAAAGTGATTGACAAGAGAAATAACAAAAGATTTAAACAGGCAAAAACAGTAAGATAAATAATTATTTATAATCTTAATACTTTTATCTAATATTCTAAGGTGATGAATTATAGCATGAATTTATTTATTTATTTTTTTTAGAGTTCATCTTACAGGGAAATCTTTGAGGAGAAATTGCGGACTGAAGATTTCGATGAAGAAATCATCAATTCGGTAACCTTCCGGCAGGGAGATGGTTTGGCTACCATCAAAAGTCAGTTTAATCCAGAAGAGAAGGCAACCGACTATTGGACAATAACACACTATAAGTGTAAGAACATAAACAAAATTCCATCAAAGGAGAGGTAAATACTAGACTTTGGTTTACTTTTTAATAAAAAAACTATTGCTTATAATAAAAAATAAATCAACTGTTTCTATTCACTGTTCACTGAATAATTAATTTATGTTACAGGTGGCGTCACTCTGAGGCATCTGTTAAGATAACAACTTCAGATAAATCAAAAGACCAGACTTTAAATACAAGTTTGAATGAGACCATGCAGGTCATCTTCGACGTGATTTTGAAGGATCCAGAACGTCGTACGATAAAAAGTAATTTAGCATTATGAGTGTAATATTCTAAAAAAATATTTTTTATTTAATAAATAAAACATTACATAAATATAAATGAATTTGTATTATATTACACTATTAAGTCCTGTAAAATCATGTCAGACATTGCGTTAAAATGAAATTGTAATATTTCGTACAAAAATGAAGTGTCGTCGTTTTGTAGATGAGAATAATAATTAAAATCATAGTTTTGTATATACTGGTTTGTGAATTCGTTCCTCTGACAACTGATGGGCAAACCTCGGACATCGTTTTTAATCAGCTCATAAGCTGCATCAAATGTTGCTTGAAAACTCTGTAGACGTTTCTGTTTTTCTGCGATATAAAGGTCCACACAATGCTGAAGTTGTTTAAGTCTACAGAAATCTATATGTGAGAGTGTAATATAATCATCATTTATATGTAAGGTTATTGAACTCTGCTTCACATTAATTGAATATGTGAAATTCTCGGTGATTCTTACACGTCTACACCTGGTATGTAAGTTGTTAGTAATTGAAGTGTAATTAGATTCAGACATAAGCGTACACCATTGCTCTAAATTTAATGTAATAATTTTTTTCGTTAACTTGCACTCTAATAACACAATAATCGAAATTTGTTTGCTGATTAATAGGCCGACTGTAACACTCTTCTTGCCAAATGGACGTATGTCAAATACCGATTTTGACACAATTACCGGTAGACCCATAACGAATTAATGTTCTTTTTTTAAATAATTAAATAACCTTTCAAACTATAAACGTAATTATTTTTTTAAAATTGATATAAAGTTTTTTTTAAATATTTAAAAAAATCTTTCAAACTATAAACGTAATTATTTTTTAAATTTGATATAATATAACCGATGGGAGATATCCTTTGAACTGAAAGCATTTTTACTTTGTGAGCGTATTATATACTAAACCTGATAGATAAAAAAAAAAAAAAAAAAAATGCAAAAAATGTGAGCGTACAGTATAGTCGACTACTGCGTCCAGTGGAGGGGAGAATTACATATTATACTTACCTGATACCTGAAAACA
The DNA here is from genome assembly GCA_949089665.1 of Macrosiphum euphorbiae. Classification (NCBI taxonomy): domain Eukaryota; kingdom Metazoa; phylum Arthropoda; class Insecta; order Hemiptera; family Aphididae; genus Macrosiphum; species Macrosiphum euphorbiae. The sequence goes on from CARXXK010001490.1 coordinate 2,014, forward strand.
TTTAAATTAACACTACACGCAGTAATCCACTAGACCACACGCTCACGAGATATTACATCAAATAATAACACATATAAGTTGTTTTAAAAAAATCAGCATTTATTTTTATTTACTATAACATGATTAGCATACATTTAAATTATTTCTACACACACTAACCTCATTAGTCTATACGATCGTGAGATATTAAATCAAATATTAACACATATAATTTGTTTTTTTAAAAAAATCAGCATTTAATTTTATTTAGTGTAACATATAATAAAAACATGATTAGTCAACAGTAAAAAAAAAAATCAACATTTTATTTTTATTTACTATAACATAATATAATAAAAACTTGATTAACAAACAGTATCGTATGATTCAGATTCACAACTGTGAATATGTTCGGTTTTACAGTATTTACTTAATACATTTTGAACATACTGATTACCCTTCATTAATAATACATATAAACATCTTGGACTGAATCTGCAATGTTCAATCCATGGGTCGTCCAGCCTTTCCCAGTTATGAAGAATAAGACCACAACAAAAGCATTCCACGACATCATCCACTCCTGAATATTTTAAGCCACATTCGGACAATGTATATTTATTTTGAGAAGTATTTAACGGGAATAATTTGAATGTTTTAAATCTTGATGCAAACGATGAAAATTTTGGATGAGCCATGGTCGGATTATTTCGTATACGATAAACTAATGATTCAAAATCATTCGGACATTTTTGAAAATTCATTTTTGGAGAAATTAAATAACTTATACAATGTAATAAAACTTCAAGAATATAAAGAAAAATGAGACACGACTTAAGTGAACGGCGGATCATTAGTAACTGAATATGAGAAAATGATCAGCTTATAACTAAAAATTGTATACATTTTTTTAGAAAAATACCGACATTCATTAATTAGATCAATTGCAGTGCAACCAACATAAATGTAAATGCGAATATAGTAATTATTATTTCATTTTAGTAATAAGGTTTGTTGAGAAAAAAACATTTAGTGTGTACACTGTAAATATTTGGACAAAACTGACTTTGAGAGTGCAAACTCTTCATAATTTTTACACGGTAAAATTATTGTGTCCAAGGGGGACATCCTCCCTTGGACGTTGTGAAATTACCGTGTAAAAAGTGTGTAAATTCTTCATAATTTTTACACGGTAAAATTATTGTGTCCAAGGGGGGCATCCTCCCTTGGACGTTGTGAAATTACCGTGGTGACACAAAAAAAGACTGTGAACATACAAATCTATACTACTTACGTTCTATAAAGAAGGTGTGAACAAATTTATTTGGCGTTGTTCCGAGTACAAAACCTATAAATGTACTTCATGCTATACAACCACTCGAGAAGAAATAGGTAATTATTTTATTACTAATTATTAAGGCCTGGATTTAGTTGTATCATTTACCAAAAATTAACATTTGTTAATTGTTTGTTACATTTGTACATTTGTTGACATTTATAATACATTTTACATTTTATAATGTCTTAACATAATATACAACTTAATATAAATTAATACAACTTAACTAAATTAACTCTTTTTTAATTTTTAATTTAATTTTAGGGGATATAATAAAATAATCTGTTCATTATTCACACGCACCAGATATTGCTAAAGTAAAAATTAAAGAAATTATTACAAATATAAAAGAAGAAGCAAAAACATCTGTATTAACTCCCAGAAATTTAGTAAGTCGTGCAGTTGAAATTCTGCCGACATCTATAATTGGTCAATTACCGAACATAGAAAAAATGTCTAAAACAATTCGACGAGAAAGGATTAAACAACAAAAACCTCCAGCTAATCCAGTAAATGTTGGTGAATTAATAATTTTTTTTGAATATTCTGTAACAAACAAAGGTGAAATGTTTTTATTTTACGATAATAAAATTCAAAAGCGTATATTAATATTTTCCACTTTAGAAAATTTAAATATGTTAAAAGAATGCTCGAGTTGGTTTGGTGATGGCACATTTCGTTCAGTGCCAACATTTTTTTCACAACTTTACACTATACATGGTACAAAAAATAAACAAAGTTTTCCTCTGGTTTATATATTAATGGTAGATCGTTCTAAAGATTCATATATTGAAGTTCTGAAAGCGTTAAAATCTGCAGTTTCCAGTTTAATGCCACAACGAATTATGGTTGATTTTGAAATGGCCTTCATATCAGCTTATAAAGATGAATTTCCTACAACAGAAATTAAAGGTTGTTTTTTCCATTTTCAACAATGTTTATGGCGGAAAATTCAAAGTTGTGGTTTACAACAAACGTATGGTGATGACGTAGAATTTGCTATGCAAATACGATCGTTGAGTGCTTTGGCGTTTATTCCAACAATTAATGTTATTCGAACTTTCGAAGAACTTTTAGATTCAACTTATTTTTTGAAAAATGATGAATTATTATCTCCAATAATCAATTATTTTGAAGATACATGGATAGGGAGACCAAATCGTAACAACCGGAGACGCTCGCCCCAGTTTGATTTTTGTATGTGGAACTGTTATGATTCAGTACTTAAACATCAACCACGGACCAATAACGCTGTTGAAGGTTGGCATCATGCGTTTAACCGTGCACTTGCAGCAAATCATGTCACGATTTGGAAATTTATAAATTTTCTTAAACAAGAACAGTCATTACAAGAGGTATTTTATATAATATTTATGTCTTTAATAATATATTATTAAATCACCTTATGTTTAGGTCAAAATGGAACAATCTTTGTCGGGTGAACCAAGTCCGAAAAAAAGAAAAAAGTACAATGATTATGATGAACGACTGTTTAAAATCGTAAGTCAATACAACGAAATGACCCCAATGAATTATTTAAGGGGAATTGCCCACAATCTTAAATTTTAACTTGTATCTTGATCGGATTTTATATTTATTTATTTAACTTTTTTTAAATTTTTATTACATTCATTACCTGGTATTTAATTTATTTAATTTTGTTTAATTTTATTACGTCACTCAATCGTCCATAACCTTAAATTATAATTTGATACATATTTTTTGTGATAATTTTGTTTTTATTGTCTGTGGATTATTTTCTGTTTTTGTGGCAATCATTATTGTATGCAAGTATAACTCACTATATTATAAATACAGTAGATTATATTATAATAAAAAATGTATTTTGTACTTATAATAAATAATAATAATTACATATTATTAAAATATTTTCATGGGGGATATTTACAATAAAGAAATTTTTAAAAGGAGATATTTTGTACTGGAGATATTTTAAATCGAAGATATTTTGTACTGGAGATATTTTAAATCGGAGATATATTTGACTAGAGATATTTTGTATCGGAGATATTTTGTCGGAGATATTTTAACCGGAGATATTTTTGCGGAGATATTTTGACCTGGAACCGTATGGCTTATATACTCATTTTTCAAAACCAAATACAGGTGCTATACTATATGGATACTCAAAGTGTAGTATCCCATTACATTTTATATACGATCTGAAATCATTAGGATCAACCGTAATGTCGAATGTTAAATTGGTTAAGTTTTTCTTATTATAGACATCTACTCGTTGCTTAATATCTTCAATCTCATAACAACCCTCTTCCAATGTAATAAAACATATCATAGAATCATTATTGTTTTCATTATCAACTACTTGTATAGAAATTTTATTATTATTTTCATTAATATTTGGGAATGAATTAAATGACTGTAAACATAACAAAGCTATTTCTGAGTCCTCGTAAAGGTTTATAGGTGGAAAATAATTTACGGATAATATGGTAGCATTCCCAGTTAAACTTAAAGTAACTGACTCGTACATTACAAAATCTAAGATATAAATTTAAAGATGAGATCCGTGACGTTTAATATGTAAAACAACTGTTAACGTCTCGTTAAAATTATCAATTGGATTATTGTTTTGGTCAACTAACTGAACAGTAATTGAATTAATATCTGTTTTGTTTAATCTGTAATATATAAGGTTTACCGGAGATTGACCAACCTTTGTTCCGGTTTTCCCACTCGGGAAAAACTCATGTATCGAATGACTTTGAAGTTGGTTGTTGAATGACCCATGTGCTATATTACATATAGAATTAATTGTGTTTAAATTTACAGCTTTATCCGATCGACGATCTTTATGAAACGGTCCACAATCTTTCTTTTTAAACAACAAAACAGGTTCTATACTATATGAAGTATTAAATCGAAGTATTCCATTACATTTTATATACGTTCTAAAATCGACAGAATCCATACGTATACTGAATGTTAGATGTGCTCCGTAGTCGTTATTAACTTGAGATAACTCTTTTGCCATATAATTGTTAATATCTTCTATTTCATAGCATCCGTCTTCCAATCAAAATTCAAAAATGCGAAAGTCTTCTTTGTTTTTCTTTGGAGGAATTGTTTCTAATTTCAACCGGTTATTAATTGGATTTATAATATTTGGAAATGAATTGAACGTTTGCAAAGATAACAAAGCTATTTCCGAATCCTCGTAAACGTTTAGAGATGGAAAATAATTTGCTGACAATAAAGTTGAATTTCCAGTAAAATTTAATGTAATAGATTCATGCATTGTAAAAATTCAAGACATAAATGACTACAGTTAAATGTATTGAAGTCTTGATAGTTGGAATAGTTGTATACTATTTTGAACTGTCTGAAATAATGTTGTAATTCAATTGGTGGTGACAAATCACCAAAGCTATCAAAATATACAACTTTGTCCTTATTTTTATAAAACGCTACCCAATGGCTTCCGTCGCCTGGAGATATATCCAAGTTTAATATACCACATTCAATCGAATGCGGTTTTTTAGGTAAGTTATCACGTGAAAAAACTCCACAGAAATGATTGATTTTAAACTTTTCAACATATTTTATAATATCTTGGGACGAAAGCGGTCTGTCAGGTAGCGTGATCATCAGTTTTTTATTCTTAACCTATTCTTGTTTGATTTCAAACCACTGCCTTTTTTTCTTTTTGAATTTTGAACCGCATTATACACACTAGCACCTCCAGACATCAAACTACCAAGTGCTAACAATCCTGCTGTCCTGGTGTTAAAATCAGTCTCTTTCCGCCATTCTTTTTCTTTAGCAGGTTGACTGCCACGCTAAATCTACAAGCCTTGCTATTATCGCCGAGTAGGATCTATTGACCCTACAGTATATTTTACTGTCAGGCTTTGTAGGGTCTGAAGACCCTACAATTAAAATATATTTCTAGGCCGCGTAGGGTTCTGAGATCCATCGCAATACATAGTTTTATATGGAAAAATACTTTGACGTGGCCTCCTTGGAAGTTCTATGAAATGGTTTTGAGATATAATGTCTCTTTATTTTTATTTTAACGACCGTGTTTTCCAAATATATTAAATCATATTCTTATCGATGTTCAGTATTTTTAATATAAATTGAATAAATACAATTTAAAATGTTATCTGTGGACTGTCATTAGTCTTTGTCAACTATCGCAATAGCACTGCTGTATGAACCGTTAGGTAATTTTATTATATGTTAATTATTATTTGCAATAAAAGTACCTATTATGGATCGATTAATTGAAGATTGGCTAAATGATAGCGATGCTGAATTGTACGATAACGAAGATGATGATTATGAGGTAAATATATAGTATGAAAATATAATTTAAAAATATTTCTATGCGGTATTAAAAATAAAATAAAAATTTTGAATAGTTCGTCCATGACTCGGATGAAGATCCAGAATGGGTTCTCCCAAATGTCCAAAACCAAGTCTTCGACGAAGAAGTAAACGAAGCAAGTGATGTTGACATGGAGATGGAGAATGACGAAAATGAAGATCAAGATAACCAAAGTGATTCAGAATTATTAACCTGGGGACCTATCAGAGGTAATCTAAATAATATACTGTTTAATCCTAATAATTTGGATGTTGGTGTAAATCCAGATATAATTCAAACAATGGCAGACTGTTCACCTTATGAATTTTATAAGTTGTTTTTTGACGATGATGTGTTAGATTTTTTGATTGAAGAGACTAATCGATATGCTTCCCAATCGCTTGTAAATCGCAGTGTTAAAACATTTTCTCGCATAAAAAAATGGTATCCAGTAGACCGAACTGAGATGAATAATTTTTTAGGCATTGTAATGTGGATGGGGTTGGTGCAAATGCCAAGTTTGAGTGATTATTGGAAAAAAAACTTTCTGTATAAAAACTATGTGACACATATTATGAGCAGAAATCGATTTGAATTAATGTTATGCATGTTCCATTGTTCAAATAATGAAAATCCTGAACATGGAAAATTAAGTAAAATTCAAAAATTAATTGATATGTTAGTATTTAATTTTCAAAAATGTTATATACCCGAGGAAAATGTTTGTATTGACGAGAGCATGGTACCGTTTATTGGAAGATTATCATTCCGTCAGTATTTAAAAAATAAGACACTTAAGTATGGCATTAAAATGTTTAAACTTTGTGCTAAAGACTATTATACTTTACAATACAATATTTATGCCGGTAAAAATGAAGTTCGTGAAACTAACGTCTCGTATAAAATAGTATTAAAGCTTATGGAACCTTATATTAATCTTGGTCGTTGCTTATACGTCGACAATTGGTATTCCAGTGTGGAATTGGCGGAAAAACTTCTTAAAGAAAATACCCATATGGTAGGAACGTTAAGAGCAAATAGACGAGGAAACCCACCTGATGTTATTGGCAAAAAATTAAAAAAGGGGGAACTAATTGCTCAACAAAGTAATTCTAATATAGTAGTTTTAAAATGGCGTGACAAACGTGACATACATATTATAACAACAAAACACACGGACGAGACTATAGAAATACGTAACAGATATGGTAGTATAATTAAAAAACTGAAAGCAGTAGAAGATTATAACATGGGCAAATCATATATTGATCGTTCTGACCAAATGGCATCGTATTCATCTCCACTGAAAAGATCACTGAAATGGTATCGGAAAATTGCATTTGATATTTTATTATCAACATCAGTAGTTAACGCTTTATCTCTATTTAAATCTGTCACAAAAAATAAAGCAAAAATTACGTTCTTTAAAGAAGAAATTATTAAATCATTGTTACACAAACCAGAAATTGCAAAAAGCATTCCACTTAAGGCCAATCATAATCTTGTAACCAGCAAAAACGGAAAAAAAAGAATGTGTCAGAAGTGTTATGCAACCATATCTACAGCATTAGGAAGAAAGGCTGCGCAAAATAAGACTAGAAAAGTTTTGACACTTTGTGATGAATGCAATATATATATACGAGTATATATGTAGAGACTGTTTTATTAAATATCATAAAAATAATTTGTAAAATGTTGAGATTGTACTACATTTAATTTTTGTTTATCAACTTAATAAAATAAATATTTATAAAAATAAAATAAAATATTGTTTATGGTACATACTAAGTATAAATAAAAAAAGTTATTATATTGTTTTATTATTATTATTAGGTACTCAATAAAGTTACTAAGTATCAAAATAGGGGTACATAATATGTTTTCGTCTCGTAGGGTTTAATCACCCTACGTATTCCACATAGGCCATGTAGGGTATATAAGCCCCACACACTTTTTACGGTCCAATACTACTCAACAAAGTAGTATAATGAAATATTGTCCTTTGCAATTTTTTTGTAAAATTGATATTTTTTATTTAAATTATAAATCAAAATACAAGAACTCATGAAAAATGATAATGGCAATCTCATCAAAGTTCGTGTTGGGTCAATTCACCCTACATGGCAGTCAACCTGTTAGGGTCCAAACAGACGACCGGATTTTGCCGTCCGGTCGATGTTTCCTCTAGAGTCGACCGGCCGGCGAATTAGTATTATATTATTTAAGAAACCTGGTAGGGTTAATACAATATTTTTCGATTTCGGTATTTTTTGAAAAATTATAATACTTACTTATTTGCTTAAATTTTAAACTTGTGCAGTGATAAATTTTGGAAATGCTCTACCTTGTTCACCAAATATAACATGGGATAATTTTAAAATTAGACAACAATTTGAAATAAAGTTATTATTTTTCATTCGTGCTCAGTCTGTTGGTTGAGTTGGTTGAGTGTGTCGTGTTCAGTTTAATTTTTAAAAATGGATTCAACAACTCTAGCGATTATCGCACTTCAGTTTTTAAAAAAGAAAAAAGAAAAGAGGAAAATTCAAAATCGACGTTGGTGTGTTCATCCTGTATTAGCTAGGAGAATGGATCAAGGGCAATTTATAGTAACTTATAATGAACTAAGAACAAATGAAGGTATAAGTATAAAAATTATAATTGTACTTAATATAATTAATTATTATTATTTTTTTTTTAATAAAGACATTATTGCTTTATAGATAAATTTTTTAGTTACACTCCAATGTCAATGTCAACATTTGATAAGCTTTACAGTTTGTTGGAAATTAATTTTACCAAACAAACGACTGATATGCGAGTTCCTATTGGTCCAAAAGAACGTCTATGTATAGCATTAAAGTGTACCTAGTGTACATCATGAGTTTATTTATTTAAATTTTATATTTTTTACATTTGTCCCATTTATCACGCTTCACACATTTTTATGATAATTTAGAATTTTCTTTTAAGTAATTAAAATATTTTCATAACATAATATTGTATGAATTAATTTTTTGTCGTCGTAACAGTATATAAAATTAAGATATCAAAATTAAAAAAAAAAATAAAAATTTGACTGGATATTTAAGTTAAAAAAATGAAATATATACATATAACCATACCTAGCATAAATCTATATAAAAAATATATTCCGCAGTAGTAATTAGTGGGTAATCATTAGTACAATTTAATTAACACACATTTCTATATAATATTATAAGTGAATTTCAATGTGTTTAAATAATATATGATAATATAGGTACTTACATTGAATCATAATATAATAAATAAAAAACAATTTTTAATATTTAGTTAAATAATAATTAATCACTTTATGGTAATAATTATTTATAATAATAAAAAATTCTTAATGGTATTAAAAACCTTGTTATAAAATGTAATATGTTGACATATTTAAAATATAATAAATGAAAAAAATAAATATTTTTAATAATAATATAAACCAATGAAATCTAGCCTATTCCTTTGGCTTAACTAAAAAAAATAAAACTTAAAAAAAAAATTAGTACTCGAGTTATATGATTTTAAGTTGTACTGACCTAGTACCAAAAAATGTTTAATAAAATATTAAAATGTTAGTAAGTGGAAGGGTGTGTGGACAGGGTTGGGCAGTATCTTCGATACAAGTATCTAAGATACGTATCTTAGATACATTTGTATCTTGTATCTTGTATCTCGATACAATTATGTGAAGTATCGAGTATCTTGTATCGTGATACATTTTTAGTCAATGTATCGAGTATTTCATGAATTAATTTAATCGAAAGATACTCGATACATTAATGCGATACTTTGAAAAATTAATTGTTTACGATTATTTTTACTCGTCAGAAACCACTTTTGTTATGTTACACACGTACTTTGAATTGGACTTTACGTCTGTAAGACTGTACCTTATTTTTCTACTATGTAATATACTAATATAGTACCTACACCTTTCGCGATAAGGTAGGTAATGAACACGATAAAATTAGTAGATTAGATTTTTACACAAACACTGCCGGCTACACACCTGGTGTTCTGCGGACTGTGAGTCACTATGTGACGATCGTTTGCCTTTATTATACTGACTCAGATTGTATGTAATATAATATTAATATGTCTGAATTAAATAATTTGTTTATTCCACTCATTTTGGATGGAAAATATTTCAAAATAAAAAAACTACCGACAATGGAAAATGAAAATATCAAAGCAGAATGTGTTCTCTGCAATGATGGCAAAAAAGAATATAGCGGCACATTAAGATCCACTTCTAATTTTCGCCTTCATATCAAGGTAAATTTATTAATTATTAATATTTATTATTTATTATTTATTTATTACTTTATTAGTATTATTTTATTAATTATTATAATGTTATTTTATATTTCAGAGAATTCACAGTAATGTTCTAGAAGAATTTGAGAATTATATTAAATCTACTGTTAACGAACGTCGTGGTACAAAAAGAAAATTAAATGATTCAAACCCAAACATGCATAAACAACAGAAATTAAATTTGTATTTTAGCGATCATCAAAAAAACGAGTCCAAACAAAAAACGTTTGATACAAATATTTTAAATTATGTCGTTTGTAGCATGAAGCTATTATCAACGGTTGAAGACGAACATTTTATAAAGATGATTAAAGGTTAGTGTATTAAGGGTACCTAATCGGAAAAAAAATCCCCAGCTACAATATTACTGACAATCACATGCAAATGGTTGAACAAATATATTTTGAACGTTAATTAGTATCTATAATTAATATTTAATGACAAATACGTATATTATATTCTATTATAATATAATATATTCTATTATATTGTTAAAAAAATTATAAAAATATTTATAATGATACAGTACAAAAATATAAATATTATACAAAAATATTATACAAAATATAGGTACCTATATATTTTATGTAGGTAATATATTATATTATAATAGAATATAATATACGTATTTGTAATTAAATATTAATTATAGATACTAATTAACGTTTAAAACATATTTGTTCAACCATTTGCAAGAGGTTGTGAGTAATATTGTAGTCTGGGGATTTTTTTTCCTAGGGTCGGGGATTTTTTTTCCGGCGTTGTTCGTCGGGGGATTTTTTATTAATCCTATAACTCATAACTTGTTGTTTCTTTCTAATAATTTAATAGATATTGATGGTACTTTAAAAATATTTTCGAGAAGAACATTAAGCCGTCGCATTCTAGAAAATTACACATTTATTTGTGAAAAATTAAAAAATGTTTTTGAATCTGATCCAAGACCTAGTGTATGTACAACAGCTGATATTTGGTCAACAAAACACAAATCATTTATGGGAGTCACAGCGCATTGGGTACTTTTTATTTTTATTTTAGTATATAAACTAATACATTTACTATAATATTTTAATATATTTTAGATTGATGAAAACACTTTAACTCGTTTAAGTTGTGTATTAGCCTGCAGGCGATTTCGTGGCTCTCACACATATGACAAAATTGCTGAATTGCTACATGAAATAATATGCGAATTTTCAATTGAAAGAGAACAGCTGATTTCAACTGTTACCGACAACGGTTCAAATTTTGTAAAAGCATTTAAAGATTTTGGTTGTGTAATGGATTGGAATTTTCAAATTGATGATTTAGAAATCAATGGTATGAAAAAATATATAAATATATACATGGTGTACCTATGGTTTTTGTTTTAATTAAATTTTTTTGAATTTGTAGATGATAGAGAAAATGCAGACGAAGAAGAAAGTACTGATGACGATGTGGCTACATTTGAAAGTATCGATGTAGATGACACCATGACACAAGAAACTGAAATTTTTTTGCCTCATCATTTACGCTGTGCAAGTCACACATTGAGTCTTATTGCGACTACAGATTTTAACAAAATTCTAAAAGGGACTTCAGCATCTAGAATCAACCATTCTGTTATGGGTAAATGTACAACACTCTGGAATTTGTCACGAAGACCAAAATCTTCAGAAATCATCCATACTATATTAAATTGTTCACTGAAATATCCATGTCCTACTCGGTGGAACTCTCTTTATGACGGTATTACACAGCTTTTGAAATACAAAGATAAATTAAATTTAGTGTTAAAAGAATTAAATGTTAAGTATAGTTTCAAAGATATAGATTTTGAGTATTTAGAGGAATTAGCTGCTTTATTAAAGCCTATTGCTGGTGCCTTAGACTTTTTGCAGAGTGAGAATCAATGTTATTACGGTCAGCTTTTACCCACATTATATTCACTTAAAACTAGACTAGAAATGTTAAAAGAAAAAAATTTTCGCCATTTAGCTAATATGATAACACCATTGGTTAATTCTTTAATAAAACGATTTAGCGATTTTTTTGAATTATCTCCCAGTATAAATGAAGCTATTTTAGCAACTTGTTTTCATCCATGTTATAAATTAAGATGGATCTCTAATGAATATGACAACGAAAAAAATAGAATTCAAAACCTATGTATAAATGCTGCAGAAAATATTTTTAATAATGATATTACTAATAATTCAAATTCTAGCGATGAAGATGACGACAATTTTATTGTTTATTCATCGCAACCAGAAGCTAAAACCATTAAAAAAGCCGATCTGGAAGTAGTTACTTTTTTTAATGATAAGGCTAAATCGTTAAATATTCTAAACAATTATCCAATTATAAAAAAACTTTTTATTAGATTTAATACCAGCTTATGCTCCTCAGCACCCGTAGAACGAATGTTTTCCATGGCAGGATTTATTAATAATCCTACCAGAAATAAATTATCTGATATAACCTTCGAAAAACTTGTATTTTTAAAAGGAAACAAAGATAAATTAACTATATAAATGAATGATGTTATGTTACTATTATACTATTGAAATTTTTGTATACTATTGAAATTAAATTTTTATTATACTAAAATTATTTTTATTATTTATATAATTCAATACGACAATACCAAGTAAATATAATTTTTAATGTAGAATTATTATTATTTAATTGTTATGAAATCGTATTGTGGTTATTTTTGGTAGAATCGTAGACGATAACAAGATTACCTACGTAATGTCGTAATTGATTTATTTTATTTTGTTTTATTACTTATGTATTATTATTACTGAAAGTGTCAATGTTTTTTATTTTATTTTTCATTCTAATTACTTAATGAAGTGGCCATACCCACAATAATAAACATAATTTTTAAAAATCCAGTGACTAATTTTATTAAAATGTATTGAGTATCGAGTATCGAGTATCGAGTATCGCGATAGTCCAAAGCTAAGTATCGAGTATCTAGTATCGCGATACTCTAGAGCCAAGTATCGAGTATCTAGTATCTCGATACTCCAAATTCAGGTATCTAGTATCTACTATCTCGATACTGATTTTTGAGTATCTTGCCCATCCCTGTGTGTGGAAGCTAGATTTTGTGGAGAACTTTGTATGTCAGGTTGTGACAATAAATCGGTTGAAGTCTGTGGTATTTGATCATTCCCCATTGTGCCTGATGTTGCAATTGTGTATGATTGATTTATGTATGTATGTTGTGGATCTGGTTGAAATATTTGGGATGTAGTAGGCTGTGTCCTAGTGAAATGTTGACGATAGTGCTCTGAAGAGCTCATATAGTTTGGAGGTATCTGGCTGTAGTCTGATGTAGGAAGTAGCTGTTGAGGTTGATGAATAAACTGGGTAAAATTACCATCGCTTTCTGACGGTTGATGCTGATAATATTGTACACCAGTGTTTGATTGCCGTCCAGATTGTGATAAATTTTGATACTTACTTAATAGTAAGTTTATCTCTGCTTTGAGGTTCAATTTATATTGCCAAGGAACTCTTTTAATTTCTGGTACAAGGGACATGGCAAAATGATAATCTTCATCTTCGGATTTTGATTTTGATTTAATGAACTCCAAAATACTCTGAGCTTCGTCATCATCTGCTTCATGATGAGTTTTGGATTTTTTTTTTTTTGAATTTATATTTATATCTGGATTTTCGATGTCAATTATAGAGTGGACGGATGAAATAGAATTATCATTGTCTTCCTGACAATAATTAGAATCCGTTCTAAAAAAAAAAAAATAAATAAGAAATTTTTTTGGATAATATTAAACATACTAAATTATAATTAGGTTATTTACTTTTTTATGTTGTACAATATGATTTGTTTAAAGAAATAGCATAATCTGTGAATAAATATAATATAATGTAAATGAGAATATTATACTTACTCTCTTTGTTCAAATGTTGAGTCCAGAAATGCTAAATAGTCCGCATAAACATATTTTCTTATTTTCTTCGCACCTGCACCCGAACTTTGTTTTATCTTACGTTTATACTTCCTATAAGAGTCACGTACATTTCCCCATTTTCTCCTCATGTCTGTTACTGCACATACGTCAATAAGCAAAAATAAATAAATTAAATAAAATTTGATAAGTAGGCATTTAACTTTTATAATTTTTAAAATTTTTGTTTTTTATTTTATTATAGTTATATTAATGATGTTGGGAAGATAAAAATCAGGGATAGAAAACGTTTTTAAATTTTTTGTTTTCGTTTTTGTTTATTGATTTAAAAAATATAGTTTTTGATTAACGTTTTTACAAACGTTATTTTCCTATTGTTTCCAAACAACGTTTTTGATTTCAATTTTTTTTTTTATACATATCATATATTCTTATAACTTATAACTTTCAACTTTTAAGTTATAATCGTAACGTGCAATATATAAATGCACTTAAAAGTTAAAAATTAAAATATATTATTCTGAATTTTTAAATCAAAATTATAATTTATATAAAAAGAAAATTAAAAATTTCTGATTTCAAATTAAAATTTTTCTACATTTTCAATTCAGTCTCATAAAAAAAGTTAGCACTTTGTAGAGGCTACACTAATTACCAAAACTGAGCATTAACGAGTTAGAAAGTTAAGTTACTTTTAACTAAGTTAAATAATGAATTACTCTTATTTTAGAATTAACTTCTAACTTAACGAATTAAATATTTTTCTATGTCATTTAGTAACTTATGAGTTAATTAATTTTATTGTCACATTAAGTTAATTTTATTCCTAAACCACAGATTACAAATATATTTAATTTTATAAAAAAAAAATAGTAATTATCCGAAATATTTAATATATTAATTAATAAGTAATAATCCAAAATATTGAATATATTAATTAACAAATAATAATTGTAAAAATAGTAATTATATTGAATATTCACAGAATATAATATTATTATGTAGACACTCATAATATAAACAATAATGTTATAGGTAGGTGTAATTTAATTATTTTGTTGGATTTCATCATTGATTAAAGTATGTACGTACCTATACTCTGTTCAAAATAAGAAACCTAGACGGCGGCCAGCTACTGCGCAGGGGCGTGGCTAGACTAATAGCACGGGCATAAATCGATGACACCGCCGCGCTTCGGCGGGAGCGACTCATTAGTCTATCTTTGATAAGTGACATGAACACATAACTTAAAATGCATTATATACCTTGTTCACGCCGTGCGGCGAGGTGTGTGTGCGTACTTTTCCGTACGTTAGCACATTATACAACCAATTTATTTTGTTTTCTGATTTTTATTCTGTTACCTTATGTTTCAATGTATATTTATATTTTTGCTGTTACCAGGTGTAAAATGCGTACAATCGTAAAAATAAAAAAACAATTTTGTATTGTTAAAAATTATATTATAATACAAAATAAACAAGAATAAAAAATAGATAATACAATTATACTACACAAAAAAAATTAGTCAGAAGAGTCATTCGATGTGTCTCCTGTAATGGTTAGCACACACGGTTCCATTCCATCAATAATCTCGTCCATGATGTCGTCAACTTTCCAAATATTGTTTTCTTCATCAATCAGATGCTTGATAAAATTTTGCCAATTTTCTGGCGTAACTCTGTCAATTGCCGTATAGAGAAGTTGGCGGACGTCGTTAGCCTTAAATGTTGTGTTCTCCCGTTTGACGTAGCCTTTTACCATCGCCCACGCTAGTTCAATTGGATTGAATTCGCAGTGGTACGGTGGTAATCGGAGAACGGTGTGCCCTGCGTTGTTAGCCAAGTTGTCGATAACATACGATTTCTCGCGTGGCTTTAACTCCCGCACCTTAGCTAAAAGTTCAGGCTTTAGCATTGGCCTGTCGAAAGTAACTCCTTTAGCATTCAGCCACTCCAATATCACGGATTTTCTTGCACTTGAAGTAGGATATTTTTCGGTTTGGACTGAATGGTAGGGTGCATTGTCCATAACAATAATAGAACGAGGATCAAGTCGAGGAAGAATAGACTGAAACCACTCTTTGAAATTATCGCCGTTCATTTCATCGTGGTAGTCAGTGCTATTCTTTTTGGACTCAAAACATAACAGCCCACCCTCGAGGAATCCTTTGTCTGAACCGATGTGTAACACAATCAACCGTTTCCCCTTACCAGTTGGGTTTGATGGACCAGTTGTTAGACCCTTGTTGAATGCGTCGTGTTTAGACCGTACCGTTTTATCTATCCACACCCGGTCTACACAATCACCTGCGTTCAACCACGTTTCATCCAAATAGTAAATCGATCGACCTTCGTTTCGATACTTGCGGATGTCATATAAATATTTGCGGCGCCAAACAATCAAGTCTTCTCTCTCTGTCAAGACACTGCACCTTTTCCTCTTTGTGAACACAAAATCCAATTTTTTTATAATGTTGTACAAAGTAGTACGCTTGAAGTTAGGGAGCGACGGATCTTCATTAACTTCAAACAAAATTTTGTCGATTGTAGGGAGTTCACGCCGCAACCAAATTGAATGGACCTTTCGCCGAAGTCCATTGCGGTCCAAATCATCGATCTTATTGAAAAGCGATGTTTTTGCTCGCTTCGTATTTGGAGAAGTCACAGTGTTCCTCAGCTTATAATCGACGATAGTTTTCATTATTGTATCATAACCTATACCCGTGGCTTTTGACAAATTGTTATACATATCACTGCACGTAATACCTGGAGTTTTCATCATAGTATCTTTGTACATATTAACAATAATACTCTTTTCACGACTGTGTACATACTGCAAAAAATAAATAAATGTTAACACACATCGAAGACGAATCACAATTTTAAATGGTATTTCTTTAGTATGTGAGCACCAGTCTACGTGCTTTATCCATATTATAATTATACACATAAATCGATTTTCACATACTAACAAATATCTTTCAAATATGTGATTATTCAGCATAATTAATCAATAAAAAAAAAAGTTTAACTTACTTTTCCTTTTGGATTTTTTCTTATTGGAGAAATAACTTCGTCTGGTTCAACAAGATTGCGGTTTTCACTGTGCTCACTCATGGTAAAAGAATTGTATATAGAAATTGCGAGGTTAAAAAACGGAGGACGTTGTAATGGAACGAACACAAATTCTACAATGAACAATATTATTTGAAATTCAACGGAAAGCCGCGTACATGCGAACACCTGCCACCAGCTGCGTCGTGCGTAGTCAGCCGAGCTGGTGAGCAAGTGGTTGATTTGGTGGGGAGAAGAATGGGCGTAGTCTGACCGCCGCCTACGAAAACTGGTCGCCGCCGTCTAGGTTTCTTATTTTGAACAGAGTATACGTAATTCATTTTAATACATACCTTATACATTTATTTAAAAATGATAAGACAAGTTAAAAAAAAGGTGGACAAGCGTGGGTGTACTTGCTGTACAGTAGTTGTCAAACATAGATGTGTTATATTTGAATTCAACGATAAATCTTTGCATACAAAACGATTCTGAGTGGAGACGTTTTGTCAGCTTAGCATATTTTTTAATAGTAAACATTTTTTTTTATAAAAATTGAAAATATCTCATGGCTTTCAGGTGAACTTTTCTGTTTCATAAAGGTAGAAAAACTTGTTGGGAACCTACTGTTAAAATGTCTAATGTTAGCTATGGAAAGAAAAACTTTTGTGAATTTATAACTGAAATATAATTAACAAAAATTGAAAATTTGCTCATGGCTATAAATAGCTCATAAAGAGTCAACATTCTTTGAAAATGTTATCATTTATGGAAAATTCTAATATAAATATTTGGTGAAAATTTCAAGGGTCTACAATTTTTCATTTTTGAAGTACATCAAAAAAATAATATCATTTTTTTCAAAAATTGATTTTACGTAAAAGTTACCACTTTTCTTTTGTTTTTCTTGACACTTTAAAAAAATACATGGAATTTTCATTTTTACCTGCCAAAAGTAGGTACCATCCAGATTCAAATTTCTATCAGAAAAGATGCTGATCTCAAAAATAGGAAGAAGATTGAAAATATTGTTTGCAAAGTTATGTAAGAAATGAAATAGATTTCAGGTGACCGGACGGCAAAATATACGTCGTGTGCTCACTCATATTATTTTATATGTATTTTACTGTGACCCGGCAAGGGTCCACCGGTTTTTTGACGGCCGGTCGCGGTGTTCCTCCAAGCGCGGTCGCCGGTTGAAAAATATGCCGGAGCCGGCGAACTGGGCGAACTAACCGGCCGGCGAAAAACGTCAATGTCTGTTTACCACTATCTAACTCTATGTATAAAAAAACCGGACGGCAGACACCGGCCGGCAAAAACCGGTCGTCTGTTCGGACCCTTAACGTTCTTCTTTTCTTCGCTGCTAGTATACCATTTTTTTTATGGTACATTTCCGTTTACTTTTACAACCCATATCTATTTTTCTTTTACCTTTCATTAGTATTTATAGGGAAGTTTATAAAATGCTTTATCAGTCTTGACTGATTTATACTTAGAGTCGAAAGCGTTATCTATAACTGATTATAAATTGGAAATTATAGAGTATTTATAAGAAAAATGGATTTGATTGAACAGAAAGATAAATTAGATGTTATAAATGTAGATGCTCGGATAGTAAAAAAAACTGTCAAGACATGGTTTGTTATTACCCGATACTTTACGAGCCATACTAGTTGGTCCCAGCGGTTCGGGAAAAACAAATATAATGTATAATCTGATCACACATGAAAATGGGTTAAGATTTGAAAATATTTATTTATACTCTAAGACTTCTAATCAGGAAAAATATGTTTTATTAAAAAAAATAATAGATGATATACAAGGTGCTAATTTTTTCATATTTACAAGTGCTGAAAAGGTTATAAAACCAAACTTGACTAAGAAAAATTCTATTATAATTTTTGATGATGTGATATGTGGTCCGCAATCTGTAATCAGAGAATACTTTAGCATTGGCAGACATTCAGGTGCTAGCTCTGTATTTTATTTAGCACAATCATATTCTAAAATACCGAAACAGTTAATAAGAGATACCGCAAACTTTTTAATGATACTGAAACAAGATGATACAAATTTACGACATATATTCAACGATCATTCGTCTGCAGATATGGATTTCTCAGAATTTCTCATTTATGTTGGAATCACTGTGATTATGGTTTTATGGTTATCGACAAAACTCGAGAAATGAATGAAGAGAGATATAGATGAAATGGATTTTCTGATATCATAAACCATTACATAAAGAACCATATAAAAATGTATCCTTAATATTATTTTAATAAAATACTATATATATACCGTAACACAGTTATTATTTTCATAGTGTAACCAGTAGTCATACGATACGGTTAGGTTAGGTTACACTTTTTATTTACAATGAACAAAGAAAAAGCCTTGTTGTTCAACAACAAATTTAATAACATCAAAAAAAAAAATATTAATGGAAATAATGGAAATGAAACGTGGTGTTATAGATTCTGAAAACTATTTCCGTGAAGCATTTAAACCAATAATTGATCCATTGAGTACACGTACAGAAATAAATAGTCAATGTAACTCGCAACAAGCTGATAAAAAAAATATGGAAACCTCGTGCACTAGTGACGAAGATGATGATAAATTAAATTCATCATTTGAACATTTTATAAATAATAAAAGACCAACATTACAACGTTACAATAAATCCTATGGCATGTATTATGATAGAACTAGTGTCTTATACAAAATAGGAGATAACTCAGTGACTTTTAACCATGGTAACTTACAGTTCCTTAATAAATACTATAAATGGACTGAAGGACTATGGTCTTTATTGTGTTAGAAAGTACCAAAAAATTACACTCTAGAATATACAGAATCTTATTATAACATTTTGAAAGCATCACGTGTTTATTTAAAAGCAGATGGAAAACCTAAAACTTCAAGATACTTTAAATGGGTACAAATTGTAAAACCTCTGTATGAACGAATGAAATTTAGGAAAAACAGTTAAACGAAGAAATAGCTAAAATTAAAATCCCACGATTTAACTTAACACCAATTAACAAACATTTATCGAGCTCTAAACGTAGTAATGTGGTTAATAATACAACTGTAACAAATGAACCTTTAATTTTGATCCCGTAGCCAACAGTTCTATGGTTATAGAACCTGAAGCTCAAAATATGTTTAGTTTTACTTCAACATCACAGACTAATAAGTCAGGTTCTGGTTTATATAAAGATGTCTTACCTCAAACCCAATTAGTTTATTATGATGATCCGAATGAACTAGTAACTAGATTAAATCTTTTAACATCATCACAAAGTGCTGGTAATACTGGTGTTAATAATGAAATTATATCTATTTTAGAGGAACTACGTGAGAGAAATATAATAGTATAATGACAACTTTAGAAAATATAGCTAACGAGTTACATCAACCAGCGAGAAAAATATTTCCTAGACGTAGTGTAATAACTCGATTTAAAGATGGTCTTTGGCAATCTGATTTAATTGTTATGCAGACACATGCTAGAAAGAATAATGGTTTTAAGTTCATTTTAATTGTTATTGACACATATACGAAATATCTTTGGTTTGAAGCACTGAAAAATAAAACCGCAAAGGAATGTACAATAGGAATGATAAAAATACTAAAAAAAGAAATCAACGAAAATTATTACAAACAAATGGTACAGAGTTTTATAACAACGAATTTCAAAGTAATATGAAAAAATATAATATTCAACATTATTCAACATACAGTAGTACAAAAGCTGTAATGGCTGAAAGAGTAATTAAGGTCTATTTACACACAGCAGTGACGTGACAGTGCCGTACCCGTTCCGGGATTCTACCGGCCGTGATTTCTATTCACATTGGTCAGTGATTCATCCGTCATTGAGTAGTGTGCATCGTATCTGCCACGATGACTTTGTTTTCGGAAAATGAACTTTTGATGATTGCTTTGATTTTGGACGAAGAGGAGGAAGAAGATGTAGTAAAAAAAAAACGGTTATGGGTTCATCAGGCATGGAAGAAAAGGCCAACAGAAGGGGAATTTTCTACTCTATATAAGGAATTGATGGATGATGGAACAAAGTTTTTTGAATACTTTAGAATGTCGGAAAATTCATTCAACTTACTGTTAAGCAAATTAGAAATTCATCTAAAAAACAAGACACACACACTGGAGAAAAGCTATTACACCAAAAGAACGGCTCGCAGTTTGTTTAAGGTAATTACAGATATAAATATTATTTAATACAATACAAACTGATTTATTTTTAATACACAAAATAAAAATTTAAAGCTTACAACATTAATTTTTATTAAATAACTTTTAAAAATGTTCAATTTTTCACGTTCTTTCAACTCAATATTTTTGAAAATATGCTGTAAAGTCTTGGTTTTGATCACTTAATGAATTAGGGAAAGAAGAAGTTGTTGGAGTAGGATTATTGGCTGCAGGGGAGGACTGTTCAGAGTATGATGAAGTAGAATACGTTGAAATAGGAGATGGCTGCGCAAATTGTTCCTGGTCCATAAACATTTTAAACTCGTAGTTTTGAACGGCAGCAAAAATATCAGATTTAGCGTAATGCCAGTAGCGTGGGGTTAATTTTTTCAAAACTGGAGCTATTCCGGATAAAAAAGCGTCAACAGGATGTTTTGGTTCCAATGGTACCATACTTTCATTTTTTTTTACCAGGTACTCCATAACTGTAGCAGCGGCTGTCTTTGAAGGAGGAGCGTCTGGTACCGAGTATTTTATTTTCTTTCGTGGTGTAGAAAATTGAGAGGAACTTGATTGTTTTAAACTTGGCAAAGGACAACTATTTTGTGACTCTACAATCATAGAATCCTATGATTATCAACTTCTTCTGTGGTACAGTTTCGAGAGTATTCTTCATTTTCGTTAGGTTCATTAACGTCATCATCAACATTAATATATTTATTTGCGACTTTGTCATCAATGTTTAACATTGTGTCCCTCTCATCAAAGAATTTCGTTATAAAACTCAACTGCTGTGCATATTTGTACTGTTTGTACTATTTTCGCCTTTTGACCACTCACAGTTTTATTTTTCTTCACAGATTTTCTGAAGTTGTCTCTTATATTTCCCCACCTACTTTTAGCCGAAGGCCCTGAAATAGACAAAAATATAAAACACATAAAACATTTATTTTCGTATAATTTATTCACTTAACATATAATATTATGTACCTTTCATATATTCTTAAAGCATGTTACAAAATTTAAAATGATAACTATTGCTAAAAAAAAACTCATTATCATATACATAATATTATAATAATAAACAATTAAATATTTATAAAATTAAAATAGTAGTTACACAAATTTGTGAAACCAGTCCATTAGAAAATACTTCTTGTGTATTTTGAGTGAAAATAAATGAAAGGGCGTCAGTCGTTTCCGCCAAAAAACTCGATTTTCGTCTCCGCCAAAACAGTTTGATTTTCATTTCCACCAAATCTATTTCTACCTGTCTGAATTTTAGTTTGAGAACCATTTAGAGTTCCATTTAGACCCCCAAAAAATTGTTCGACTTTATTTTCAGATTTAAGTTTAAAAAATTGGTTTTGAACTAAATTAAGTACATTATAATTAAATTTGTGTTACATTATGTGTAAACATATTATGTCAATGTGTAGTAAATCAATAATTTCAACTATTAATTATTATATTAGAATATAATAATAATT
>CARXXK010001491.1:0-24635 GCA_949089665.1 Macrosiphum euphorbiae
GTAATTAATTGTAGTAGGGCTAAAGGTGTTGCGGCTTTTAAGTCAGGTAAAAGAGAAAATGCTTGAGATTTAAAATCTTTTATTTCAGAGATAAAATCGGAAGAATTTAGATCGGTTTCATACTTCAGAGATAAGTCAGCTGCAACATTTTGTATATGGTCCATAGAGTGGTCCGTCAAGCTACTACCATACAAAAATCCAAAATTTTCATTAATTTCTGACATATTTTCGAATCGATTGCTTAACTCTGTAATAATTCGATCATAAACTTCAAAAATATATTTTTTAAATTCATTCTGTTGAGATAAAACTTGCACATTATCTTCAATTATCTCGAAATCTAATTTTTTCACTTTCCTCTTTCGCTTATCAGAAAAATTTGCTTTAATACCGAGATCATTTGCAATCACTTTACCGAATTCAATTGTTTTTTCAATTCCTTCATTTCGCATTGTTTGTACTGATAAGATTAAACCTTTAACCATTTTGGTTGCGCTATCAATCGTTAAACTTTTCTTTTGTAAAGCTAAATTAACGCGATTAATTGTTGTTAATATTTCATTCCATAAATCCAGTAGGCAAAAAAAATTAAAATCAAGATGTTTCAAAAGATTTGCTGCTCCAAGAATTACCTCTTTAGGTAACTTTGGGTTTTCTGACATTTCTATTAGAACATTATATACATTTTTTAAATTACGTTTAAGTGCTGATACAGAATCTTGTTTTGCAGACCACAGCGTGGCACTAGTACATTTTAATAAAATATTAATACATTTCATTAAAGTTGTCCATCTGCTTGTTGAGGATGAAAAAAAGTTAAAAATTTGTTGGACTGTGTCAAAGAACGTTATCATACGTACACATACTTTAGCGGCATCATTGCCAACTAAATTCAAGCTATGAGCATTACATGGTACATATATTACCTTTATACTTTCCAGACATGTTGGCAGCATTGTCATAACTCTGTCCTCTACAATTGCTTAGTTTTAAATCATCTTTATTTAATTTTTCTATGATTTCTAAAGATAATCCTTCGCCAGTTTTTTCGTGACTTTCCATAAAGTCTATAAAAGTTTCTTCAACTGAAACAGTGCCGTTAGAAATGTACACGTATCTTAAAACCTGGGACATTTGCTCTTTGTGAGATACATCAGGTGGACAATCAAACATAATTGAATAACATTTTAATTCTTTAACACGATTTAACAGTTTTTCCCTAGTTGATTTTCCAAGAAGTGAAATTATTTCGTTTTGAATTTGAGGAGAAAAATAGCTGATAACATTATTCTTAGCGTTTACTTCTTCAATATGCTTTGCCGAAATTGGATTATAATGACTTAACAATTCAAGTGTACTCAAAAATATACCACAATTAGGTTTTCCAATTCGTTCATCAGTACCTCTAAGAGCGAGATTATTTTTCGCACAAAATAAAATAACGTCAAACAAAATTTTTAAAATAGCTTTCCACTTTTCTTTTTCAGATTTTATTGCATTCTGTAAAGTGCAATCAATGGTCTAGCCACCATGAAGTCTTTTTTCAAATTCCTTCCATTTAAATACACTCTCTTTGTGTGAAGGACTTTTCTCGTGATCCAAAATTTTCGGATTTAATTTTTTTTCCAATTGTTGAATCCCAAAGAAATGCTTGAAAAATATTGAGTATTTTCAATAGAAAAAATAACACATGGAAAACAAAACAATACATTTTTTTGTTTACTATAAAGTAACCAAGTACGTCTTACTTCTTCTCCATTTGGTAAAGTCCTGAAAAGCCATTTTTCATGAAAATGTCTACCAGTTTCATCAAGTGGAAAATTGTAGTTTTTGTAAGTTTCTAACTTTGGACCGTGTTCTACTATGAATGTACGAAATTTATCATTAATTAATGGCCAAGTAACTGGATCTTCGAAATCAAAATTTTCTGACAATTTAATTTCACATGGTGATTCTAGGAGTGAAATAAGGGGAGTAGGTTCAGGTTGTGATATTGCATCAGATAAAAATTGAATGTCATTATTATCATCGATTTGTTTAGTGGCGGGATTTAAAAATATAACTTCAGAAGTTTTGTTTTGAACTTCAACTACCAAATCTAAATTTTTTTTTGGTTTTGGGTCTTTGATATTATGAGGATAGTCCACAAGTGTTTGAAGTTTTTCTACTTGATTTTCTTCTAGTTCTACTAATTTAGAAGAGATAGTTAAAGAAATATGATTATCTGGGTCTAAGTGGTTTAATGGTAGATCTACTTTAGGTTTAGATAGCCAGGTATTCATTGTTTTTGAAAGTGATTCTTGAGTTTCTTTTTTTTTCTCTTAACTTTTTGAAAGCTGCACCGGATAATTTTGGAGCCATATTTAAATGTTTTTGGACCCTTTTTTAAAAATTACACAGCTATTAATATTTAAAAGTAACGATTTCTTAATTATGAATGCTTAACAAATTGTTGTGAAAAAAAAGTAGCTATAACCCGGGCAAGTAGACAAATCTAAAGTTTGAAGTATTCTCAAATGATTAATTATTATCGCTCAAGTCCAAATTCTACACCAATTTGTAATTTAACTTGTGGAAAAGTTGTAAAAAAAATATCAGTGTCATAATTTGTTTTTAAACCAATTTTTTTTTAAGTAAAAAAAACAAAATTCGTCATCTTACCCATGTGCTGGAGTAAGTTGACATTTCCCCGGGGTAAGATGATATACATATATAAATAAATAAAACAAATTTAATATTTTATATAATAATATTTTAACAACTTATATTATTAAATGTATTAACATAATTTTGAAATTTGTACCCGTCGGGAGCATACAGTTTTAGTACGCGCGCCCAGTGACCGAAATACTTCGTAACGCACTAACGCTACTTACACACCGATCGACCTGTTAATTATTGGGTATGGTGTCGATGTGTAATGGTGTAAATACTAAATATCTCGAATAAACTGTATGGAAAAAGTTCACAGCAACAAATAGATAATACAGAAAACAATAGATTACGGCCCTTTTACCAATACCATAAATAAATAATAAATATACAGCTATTTGAGCTGTTGAGAAAAAGTAATAATTAATAAATGTATTAAATAAACTCACAATTTGGCTATGCCTGCTGGCCACCTGCTGCTAATATAAAATATTAAAATATAATTAACAGTGATCTACTGCGGCCACGATATTATAATTAATAATTTGTAAAAAATATTACGTTTAACACGGGAAATAGCGCCAACAAAGATAATATTACAAAAAAAAGTACGTAAACGAGACGATTTGACGACGAATAATAAATAAATACTGGCAATTGGCGCGCTCGCGCATATCGCATATGATTAAAAATAATAATAAATACAAAACTTGTAAACATTGCGACGGACGCATCGATTCGCAATCACGTAATCACGTGACATAATCATAACAATATTAATAATAAATAATAATAAATATATTATAAGATGTATAAGAAATAAGAATAGATGAAATGCTCGGCGACAACGCAAACATAATTGGTAATTCCACATTTCCATAAAATAGTAATTATTTTTAATCAATTATTAAGAATTATTTCTTAAGTGTAAGGTCTTCCTGTACATTGATAGATTGTATTTACTAACTATTATTGGTTTTATACTTTTATATAAAATATATAATAATTATTAGATATTATTTTCAACTATGCTTCAATTAATATACCTCAAGGACGTTGAAGTTTTTATAAATAAAATATACAACACTGACCCCTGTAATTTTTAACATAAAATTAAAATTTATAATTTTTGCGCCCTCCAGAGAAAATGCAAATTTTTCATTTTTTGCGCCCTCCCAGGAATTGCGCCCGGGGCGTAGTCACCTCTTGCCCACCCCTTGCTACGGCCCTGCCTGGCAATTACGAACATCTTAAAAAAATTTGAGACATATCAGACCAGCCGTTCTCAATTGATGAATTGTTATACATTTTTGGCTCCATTTATATATATACATTTTTTATTATAGACACTTATAACTTTAGAGTAAACAAATATAATAGTTGGCACATTATTCATTTTATTTTGAAACATTATCGTTTTATGTTATCTATGAACTTTTTCAATCAAAAACGACTATTGTTTTTTGGAGAGAATTTTTAAACACTTAATGGGCAACGAAGTGCACGGGTTCAACTAAAATATATTTTTTTTTTCGATTTTTATCGATTTTAATCGATTTCAATTATTATTAATATTTATATTATATTTATATTTATATTTTTATCTGCTAGAGCGCGCCACCGGTGTAACTCAGTTTTTGTCTCTAAATCTCTAACTCACATGAGTTAGGTCCATATCTATATATATAAAAATGGAGACAAAAAATTCGAAATTGCATCAGTTGAGAACAGCTGGGCCGATTATGCTCAATTTTTTTTAAATGATGGAGAATTAATTTATTTAAAAAAAAATTGAGCATAATCGGCCCAGCCGTTCTCAACTGATGCAATTTCGAATTTTTGTCTCCATTTTTATATATATAGAAGATAACATATTATGATTTAGACTGATTACAATCACAAACATATGCAGATTTTACATATTCGTTTTTTACATTTTCTATAAATTCATTACCCTTACTGTTTACGCAAGCCGTCGTTAAACTCGTACCGCTATCGGTGTTGGCGACTTTACCTGTTGACCGCCGACTAAGCTTGCGTATTCGCCTTCCCGTCCGACGTGTTATCTGACTGGCTATTTTGCATGTTGTGGTGGCGCGCCGATATGTCTACTCCAGTTGCCCTGTCTCGCTTGACATCGGACGTCGCTGCTTTGACGTCCGTGGAGACCTTTTGGGTATCGTCTATTGTTTCGGCTTCTATATTGTACCGGTCGAGACCCGAGTTACGTGTCGTCTACTCGTATGTTATGCTATAATCGTCAGTCGCCGTCATTAATAATTGCTGTGTCGCGCGCGTAGTACGTACGTACCTACTTACATTGTTGTAGCATATCGCGTACATGTTACGTAAGGCCGTCGTCGTCGCCGCCGCCGCCGCCGATCTATTTGAGTGTCAGGTGTAGTGCGTTGTACGGGAAGCCGCCGCCGTCCGTTCCACCGTCGACTGAAGGCCGTCGCCGAGCTATTTCCATATTAATTGATTTATCATAATATCGGTCTGCACCGCCGATCAGCTGGTCGCATATAATTATCACGTCCAGCCACCTCCGACGACCATCGCCGCCGCCACCCAACAATAACAACATCACCGCCGTCGCCGTTGCACCGAGATAAGTTCTCCCCGTATGTTGTATTATCATTTTATATTGTTATCATGAATTGTATTATTATTATTGAGTTTTATGTATGTAGTTGACATAGAGACGTCTATCGTCAATTGCACTTAAATTATTATTAATATCATCTGAGATAATTGGTCAATACAAATATTATACTCTACCTACCATTTACCAAATTGTATCATTTTATTGTTTTCCTGACACCGCGAGTACATCGTGTCAACTGCTTCGGTAAGAACACGACGTGCGCCAACATTTGGTAGCAGAGCGTGGTTTCAGCTGATCTTTGTCTCTAAGCGTTGTCAGGTACTATAAGTGACTGGATAGGGCATTGGTAGTTGAGTATAGCTGTTCTAGTATTTATTTATTGAGTATTATAAGCTGTATTATATCTGCTAACGACTTGTCGTATATAAACATTTAAATAGTTATATTGTTTGTTTAAATATTACATTTTGTGTTGACCTAGCATTTTGAGGGTCTTGGTTGTCAACGTAGGTAACTTAAATTATTAACTAACGTACAATGCCGGATACGGAAGAAGACAGTGCGTGGCAACTTAGACTGTTGCAAAGAACAAAAACTGTTGCTATCATATCTCGTGATACTACGGTTAACCGTATCCAGGCCATACACGAATTGTCTAAATTCTACCTCTAATCCAGAGTTACGTACTGAATTTCTAACTGCTGTGGGGGATTTAAACTCGCTGTGGGAGAAATTTGTGGTTGATAACCAAGCGGTTCTCTACGCTCTGTTGGATCTGGGTTTATCTGCGGAGTTTTCATCAACCAAGGAATCTCAAGTCCGTTCTCTGTACATACAAGCAGTCGCTGTTGCGGAAACCCTCAGACCAACACAGACATGTGATGATAACGTTAGTCATAACGGGTCTATACATTCCAATCGATCTAATGATAACAATTGTTCAGGCAGACCACGGTTGCCAGAAATACCATTGCCCACGTTTAGCGGCGACCTTTCAGATTGGCCTGTTTTTCGAGATCGGTTCAATGCGCGCGTAATTGAGCGCAATGACTTGTCTAACATTGACCGATTCTACTATTTGCTAGGTTGCCTTAAGGATGAGGCTCTTCATAGTATTCGAAATATTGTTGTATCCGACGCTACATATGACCTAGCGTGGACGACACTTGTAGAACGTTTTGATAAACCTCGACAGCTAGCCTCCTTGATCGTAGATAAACTAATATCTATACCAGCTCAGTCCCAAGAATCGTTAGACGGGTTAAAGGATTTTTTAACGGTTTTCTCTGACCAGGTTTCGACACTTGAATCGTTGAACATCCCTGATCTAGGCGAGTTTCTATTGTTCTCGCTTTCCGCACGGTGTCTACCTCTGTCAACTCGTAAAGGGTTTGAGGCTATCAATAATAACGAGTTCCCTACGGCAGCTGATGTTGTGTCTTATGTTAAAAATCGTGTATCTATTTTGGAAGCTGTCAACTTCACCAGCAGTTCACGTCGTCCACTAGCACAACAGGAACGACCTAAACCCTCTCTACGTCGTCACGATGAAAAACGGTCCAAGGTAACCCTGCACACTTCAAGGCTGTCGAATGATCCGGCATTAAAATGCTTGTTTTGTTCTAAAGACCATTCGTCAGTCCAATGTCCAAATTTTGAAGGTTTGTCAATGGACGCCCGTTACCAGACCGCCCGTGACAAAAAGGTGTGTTTTCGTTGCTTAAATTCAACACACTGGTCAAACCGTTGCAAGATTAACAAGCCGTGTGACAAGTGCTCTGGTCGTCACCATTCTCTCCTGCACAGGGATTATCAAGAAACTGAGAAACGAACGCCGCCACAAGTATCAATGGTCAGCGCGCGGGATACGTCTACAGTACTATTGGGAACTGCTTTGTTGCATGTCCGAGATCATGCCGGTTGTATGCAGCAGGTGCGTGCTCTCATTGATTCCGGATCACAAATAAGCGTCATGTCAACGTCATGTGTTGAACGGCTGGGCTTAAGGCGAGTGAAATGGACCGCGCCTCTCACAGGTGTATCCGGTGTTGCAGTTTCCAATGTCGACGGTTTGGTCAAGTGCATAATTGCCCCTCGATATGACGACCACCGTATCCACGTCAGTGCTTGGATCCTTCCGAAAATCACCGGTAATATGCCTATCTTCCTCTCGCACCTCAAGTCAAACAGCACTTTAGTCACTTAGCGCTTGCAGACCCAGGATTCGACCGTTCCGACCCCATAGATTTACTTTTGGGTGCTGATGTGTACTCCCAGGTCATGGACGGTAAACGAATTGTCATCAATGATTCGTTGCCTGCTGCTTTCGGGTCCTTGTTTGGCTGGATCATTATCGGCCCTGTTCAGGGCTCTGTGTCTCAATCGTTCCAATCTAATGTTGTGTCACTTACCATCTCTTTAGAGACCATCATCCAACGGTTTTGGCAAGTGGAAGAGCCGGACGAAGTTCCAGACATATTCACCAAGGACGGTCAATGTGAAAGTATTTACATTTCGGAACGGACACGTGATTCTATGGGACGATTTGTAGTTCCACTACCATTTTTAAATGAACACCGGTCCGAGACGTTTCCCGGTTCCAGACAAATAGCTGTGCGCCGCTTTCAGAATCTGGAAAAGAAGCTCCAAGACAATGACACCTTAGGCCAAGCATACAGACAGTTTATGCATGAGTATGAATCGTTGGGACATATGTCCATTGCCCCTTGTCCAGGTTCATACTTCATACCCCATCATCCGGTGTTTAAGGGCTCGCTAACTTCGAGCAAGATACGAGTTGTTTTCGATGCATCTGCCACGGCATCAAA
Organism: Macrosiphum euphorbiae; assembly: GCA_949089665.1. Lineage (NCBI taxonomy): Eukaryota > Metazoa > Arthropoda > Insecta > Hemiptera > Aphididae > Macrosiphum > Macrosiphum euphorbiae. Next base: position 8,089 of record CARXXK010001491.1, read on the forward strand.
CAAACTTTCGCTAAACCAATGTCTGCATACCGGCCCTAAGTTGCAACAAGATATCATCGATATTCTTCTACGGTTCCGGGTACACAAGTACACTTTCACTGCTGATGTATGTAAAATGTACCGCCAGATTCTGGTACATCAACAATACCGGTCATTTCAACACATACTTTGGCGGGCGTCAACAACGGACGAACTGAAGGAGTATCAGCTTAACACGGTCACCTATGGCGTGAATTGTGCCCCCTACTTGGCCTTAAGAGTGCTTCAAGACATAGCTGAACAAGAGGGCAGTTACTTTCCGACAGTCAAAGATGCGTTGTTGCATCAGACATATGTCGATGACGTGTGTGTCGGAGCTGATACTTCCAATGAACTCGTAAAGTTGCAGTCAGACTTGCAATTAGTCCTGGGCCGCGCCGGTCTGGACCTCAAAAAATGGTCAAGTAATTTGCCATCTATATTGTCAGCCGTGCCTTTGGAGGACCGTGCTTCTGACGTCATTCATTTCGACGATAAGGAGGGTGGTGTGACAAAGGTTTTGGGTCTTCAATGGAATCCCTCGATGGATGTGTTCGGATTCAACGTATGTCCATCAACACACTCCAACCAAACGTACTGTTCTGTCCATCATCGCGAGAATTTATGACCCGATCGGATTTCTCGCTCCAGTCATATTTTATGCTAAGCATATCATGCAAAGGATTTGGAAGGCAAATGTATCCTGGGACGACCCTCTACCACCAGATTTGGTCAATTGTTGGTCCGTGTTTGTCGACAGTCTCCCGGCACTATCAAATGTAAAGGTTCCTCGTTTCCTATCCACGCAATTGCAGTCTCGCGTTCAGTTGTGCGGCTTCTGCGATGCGTCAGAAAAGGGTTACTCGGCAGTAGTGTACTTGCGCACAGTCACACACAATCACTCTGTCTCTATTTCGCTACTTGGATCCAAAACCAAAATGGCCCCTGTAAAGACTTCCACTGTGCCTAGACTCGAGTTATGTGCCGCTGTCCTACTTGCTCGGTGGCTGTACCGCCTTCTGACGATATTACAGGATAAACTGAACGTAGACTCTACCTTTGCTTGGTCTGATTCACAGATAGTTTTGTCCTGGTTAGTCAAACCTCACTCTATGTTCAAAGTGTTTGTCTCCAATCGTGTGCATCGAATACATACACTTCTTCCACATTGCCAATGGGGATATGTTCGCTCTGCCATCAATCCTGCGGATTGCGCCTCCAGGGGAATGCTACCTTCCGAGTTGATTAGCCATTCGTTGTATTGGTGTGGCCCGAAATTTTTATATGCTAATGTCGATACTTGGGACACGTCTCCAACTCCCATCCCGGTGGAACAATTACCTGATACTAAGATCGTATCCCTTACCGTAACTGTCAGTGAACCATCTGAATGGATTTGTCGATTTTCCTCGTATGACCGCATGCTTCGTGTCATATCGTGGGTACGACGTTTCATTTTTCGCTGTAAGCGTAAGGAGTACCCACTCGCCTTCTTGCAGGCATCTGAGCTTCAGGAGTCACTTGTCAGTATTGTCCGAGTATCTCAGCGTCTATTGTTGTCTGGATTGTTCATCACCCTGGAATCGGACCGAACTCCATCACGCTCATACGCTCGTCTCCGCCCATTCATGGACTCCAACGGACTGATCCGCATCGGCGGGAGACTACATCACGCCGATCTACCTACTCTTCAGAAGCAGCCCATGCTGTTACCCAAGACGTCACACTTAGCCAAGCTGATCGTCCGACACTGGCATTTAGTTACGTGTCATTCTGGACCCAGGGTTATAACCGCTTTGATAACCCGTAACTTTTGGATAATGTCAGTTCGTGTTGTCATTCGTCAGACTATTGGGTCATGCACCACCTGTGTTCGAGCTATCGCTCAATCTCCGCAACCTCTGATGGCAAATTTGCCTGCAGCCCGCGTTCAAGTATGTCAGCCTTTCTCCAAAGTCGGAATCGACTACGCCGGCCCCCTTCCGATGAGAGAATTCCGCCTACGGAAGCCTAGAGAGTACAAGGTCTATATAGCTGTTTTTGTTTGCATGGCTGTCAAAGCCGTTCATCTGGAGCTCGTTCTTGAGCTATCTACTGACGCATTTTTAGCGGCGTTCGATAGGTTTGTAGCTCGTCGTGGTCTGCCTCAAGAAATCTTTTCCGACTGCGGTACCAACTTTGTTGGCGCGTCAAAACGGCTATCCATACTGGTCAATCATCCAGAAAATCGTGACCGGTTGACAGCTCGCGCTCCCTGTTCTTTTAACTTTAACCCCCCAGCGGCACCACATTTTGGAGGTCTCTGGGAAGCCGCCGTACGTTCAACCAAAACTCTGTTGTCTAGGGTAATGGGGTGTCACCATCCAACCTTGGAGGAACTATCAACCGTGCTCTGTCGAATCGAAGCTGTCCTCAACTCACGACCGCTCACGCCAATGTCTTCGTCCCCATTGGACTTAGACTATTTGACACCAGGTCATTTTCTGATTGGCCGGCCGTTGCTGTCCGTGCCAGATCTGCCGATGCCGGAGACAGCTAGCAAGTCGGTTCCTCGTTGGAAGCTTCTCCACCAGTGCCATCAGGCGTTCTGGCGTCGGTGGTCCGCCGAATATTTATGCTCTCTGCAAGTACGCAACAAATGGACTAAGAACAGCCCCAACCTCAAAATAGGCGATATGGTCGTAGTGAAAGACAAACAGCTGGCCCCCACCCACTGGCGCTTAGGACGCATACTAAGTGTCAACCCAGGCGTTGACGGTGTAGTACGTGTAGTCCGATTGTTAACTTCACAAGGGGAGTTAACTAGACCTGTGGTTAAGTTAGTATTGTTACCTACGGAATAGCCCCACTAGTCAGTTCCATCCGTACCCTCATAGTAGTTTCTTACACCCACTCCAGTCACTATTACTTAAAAAAAAAAAAAGACCTATATTTTCTTACTTTGGTGTCAGTGACACGATGTACCGCTTTTGCCTTGATATTTTTGTATAAGTTTTTTTTACTCATTGTTTTTTTTTTGTTCGTTACTCTTTTGAAACGTTATACTATTTGAAATTGATGTTACCATTTAATATTTATCTTGCTTATTACTATATATTATTCTTACTATGTATTATTTTGTATATTTGTAATTTTTTTTTTTTTTTTTATTGTATAATTAGCATCTTCAATGCCAGCCTTACTTCGTCATCTCAAGAGTCAAGATCACCATTTCAACTGATCAACTGTGGTAGTCTTCGGTACGCTGTGAAGCTGCTCTTCCCAGCGGGGGGGAGGATGTTTACGCAAGCCGTCGTTAAACTCGTACCGCTATCGGTGTTGGCGACTTTACCTGTTGACCGCCGACTAAGCTTGCGTATTCGCCTTCCCGTCCGACGTGTTATCTGACTGGCTATTTTGCATGTTGTGGTGGCGCGCCGATATGTCTACTCCAGTTGCCCTGTCTCGCTTGACATCGGACGTCGCTGCTTTGACGTCCGTGGAGACCTTTTGGGTATCGTCTATTGTTTCGGCTTCTATATTGTACCGGTCGAGACCCGAGTTACGTGTCGTCTACTCGTATGTTATGCTATAATCGTCAGTCGCCGTCATTAATAATTGCTGTGTCGCGCGCGTAGTACGTACGTACCTACTTACATTGTTGTAGCATATCGCGTACATGTTACGTAAGGCCGTCGTCGTCGCCGCCGCCGCCGCCGATCTATTTGAGTGTCAGGTGTAGTGCGTTGTACGGGAAGCCGCCGCCGTCCGTTCCACCGTCGACTGAAGGCCGTCGCCGAGCTATTTCCATATTAATTGATTTATCATAATATCGGTCTGCACCGCCGATCAGCTGGTCGCATATAATTATCACGTCCAGCCACCTCCGACGACCATCGCCGCCGCCACCCAACAATAACAACATCACCGCCGTCGCCGTTGCACCGAGATAAGTTCTCCCCGTATGTTGTATTATCATTTTATATTGTTATCATGAATTGTATTATTATTATTGAGTTTTATGTATGTAGTTGACATAGAGACGTCTATCGTCAATTGCACTTAAATTATTATTAATATCATCTGAGATAATTGGTCAATACAAATATTATACTCTACCTACCATTTACCAAATTGTATCATTTTATTGTTTTCCTGACACCGCGAGTACATCGTGTCAACTGCTTCGGTAAGAACACGACGTGCGCCAACATTTGGTAGCAGAGCGTGGTTTCAGCTGATCTTTGTCTCTAAGCGTTGTCAGGTACTATAAGTGACTGGATAGGGCATTGGTAGTTGAGTATAGCTGTTCTAGTTATTTATTTATTGAGTATTATAAGCTGTATTATATCTGCTAACGACTTGTCGTATATAAACATTTAAATAGTTATATTGTTTGTTTAAATATTACATTTTGTGTTGACCTAGCATTTTGAGGGTCTTGGTTGTCAACGTAGGTAACTTAAATTATTAACTAACGTACAATGCCGGATACGGAAGAAGACAGTGCGTGGCAACTTAGACTGTTGCAAAGAACAAAAACTGTTGCTATCATATCTCGTGATACTACGGTTAACCGTATCCAGGCCATACACGAATTGTCTAAATTCTACCTCTAATCCAGAGTTACGTACTGAATTTCTAACTGCTGTGGGGGATTTAAACTCGCTGTGGGAGAAATTTGTGGTTGATAACCAAGCGGTTCTCTACGCTCTGTTGGATCTGGGTTTATCTGCGGAGTTTTCATCAACCAAGGAATCTCAAGTCCGTTCTCTGTACATACAAGCAGTCGCTGTTGCGGAAACCCTCAGACCAACACAGACATGTGATGATAACGTTAGTCATAACGGGTCTATACATTCCAATCGATCTAATGATAACAATTGTTCAGGCAGACCACGGTTGCCAGAAATACCATTGCCCACGTTTAGCGGCGACCTTTCAGATTGGCCTGTTTTTCGAGATCGGTTCAATGCGCGCGTAATTGAGCGCAATGACTTGTCTAACATTGACCGATTCTACTATTTGCTAGGTTGCCTTAAGGATGAGGCTCTTCATAGTATTCGAAATATTGTTGTATCCGACGCTACATATGACCTAGCGTGGACGACACTTGTAGAACGTTTTGATAAACCTCGACAGCTAGCCTCCTTGATCGTAGATAAACTAATATCTATACCAGCTCAGTCCCAAGAATCGTTAGACGGGTTAAAGGATTTTTTAACGGTTTTCTCTGACCAGGTTTCGACACTTGAATCGTTGAACATCCCTGATCTAGGCGAGTTTCTATTGTTCTCGCTTTCCGCACGGTGTCTACCTCTGTCAACTCGTAAAGGGTTTGAGGCTATCAATAATAACGAGTTCCCTACGGCAGCTGATGTTGTGTCTTATGTTAAAAATCGTGTATCTATTTTGGAAGCTGTCAACTTCACCAGCAGTTCACGTCGTCCACTAGCACAACAGGAACGACCTAAACCCTCTCTACGTCGTCACGATGAAAAACGGTCCAAGGTAACCCTGCACACTTCAAGGCTGTCGAATGATCCGGCATTAAAATGCTTGTTTTGTTCTAAAGACCATTCGTCAGTCCAATGTCCAAATTTTGAAGGTTTGTCAATGGACGCCCGTTACCAGACCGCCCGTGACAAAAAGGTGTGTTTTCGTTGCTTAAATTCAACACACTGGTCAAACCGTTGCAAGATTAACAAGCCGTGTGACAAGTGCTCTGGTCGTCACCATTCTCTCCTGCACAGGGATTATCAAGAAACTGAGAAACGAACGCCGCCACAAGTATCAATGGTCAGCGCGCGGGATACGTCTACAGTACTATTGGGAACTGCTTTGTTGCATGTCCGAGATCATGCCGGTTGTATGCAGCAGGTGCGTGCTCTCATTGATTCCGGATCACAAATAAGCGTCATGTCAACGTCATGTGTTGAACGGCTGGGCTTAAGGCGAGTGAAATGGACCGCGCCTCTCACAGGTGTATCCGGTGTTGCAGTTTCCAATGTCGACGGTTTGGTCAAGTGCATAATTGCCCCTCGATATGACGACCACCGTATCCACGTCAGTGCTTGGATCCTTCCGAAAATCACCGGTAATATGCCTATCTTCCTCTCGCACCTCAAGTCAAACAGCACTTTAGTCACTTAGCGCTTGCAGACCCAGGATTCGACCGTTCCGACCCCATAGATTTACTTTTGGGTGCTGATGTGTACTCCCAGGTCATGGACGGTAAACGAATTGTCATCAATGATTCGTTGCCTGCTGCTTTCGGGTCCTTGTTTGGCTGGATCATTATCGGCCCTGTTCAGGGCTCTGTGTCTCAATCGTTCCAATCTAATGTTGTGTCACTTACCATCTCTTTAGAGACCATCATCCAACGGTTTTGGCAAGTGGAAGAGCCGGACGAAGTTCCAGACATATTCACCAAGGACGGTCAATGTGAAAGTATTTACATTTCGGAACGGACACGTGATTCTATGGGACGATTTGTAGTTCCACTACCATTTTTAAATGAACACCGGTCCGAGACGTTTCCCGGTTCCAGACAAATAGCTGTGCGCCGCTTTCAGAATCTGGAAAAGAAGCTCCAAGACAATGACACCTTAGGCCAAGCATACAGACAGTTTATGCATGAGTATGAATCGTTGGGACATATGTCCATTGCCCCTTGTCCAGGTTCATACTTCATACCCCATCATCCGGTGTTTAAGGGCTCGCTAACTTCGAGCAAGATACGAGTTGTTTTCGATGCATCTGCCACGGCATCAAACAAACTTTCGCTAAACCAATGTCTGCATACCGGCCCTAAGTTGCAACAAGATATCATCGATATTCTTCTACGGTTCCGGGTACACAAGTACACTTTCACTGCTGATGTATGTAAAATGTACCGCCAGATTCTGGTACATCAACAATACCGGTCATTTCAACACATACTTTGGCGGGCGTCAACAACGGACGAACTGAAGGAGTATCAGCTTAACACGGTCACCTATGGCGTGAATTGTGCCCCCTACTTGGCCTTAAGAGTGCTTCAAGACATAGCTGAACAAGAGGGCAGTTACTTTCCGACAGTCAAAGATGCGTTGTTGCATCAGACATATGTCGATGACGTGTGTGTCGGAGCTGATACTTCCAATGAACTCGTAAAGTTGCAGTCAGACTTGCAATTAGTCCTGGGCCGCGCCGGTCTGGACCTCAAAAAATGGTCAAGTAATTTGCCATCTATATTGTCAGCCGTGCCTTTGGAGGACCGTGCTTCTGACGTCATTCATTTCGACGATAAGGAGGGTGGTGTGACAAAGGTTTTGGGTCTTCAATGGAATCCCTCGATGGATGTGTTCGGATTCAACGTATGTCCATCAACACACTCCAACCAAACGTACTGTTCTGTCCATCATCGCGAGAATTTATGACCCGATCGGATTTCTCGCTCCAGTCATATTTTATGCTAAGCATATCATGCAAAGGATTTGGAAGGCAAATGTATCCTGGGACGACCCTCTACCACCAGATTTGGTCAATTGTTGGTCCGTGTTTGTCGACAGTCTCCCGGCACTATCAAATGTAAAGGTTCCTCGTTTCCTATCCACGCAATTGCAGTCTCGCGTTCAGTTGTGCGGCTTCTGCGATGCGTCAGAAAAGGGTTACTCGGCAGTAGTGTACTTGCGCACAGTCACACACAATCACTCTGTCTCTATTTCGCTACTTGGATCCAAAACCAAAATGGCCCCTGTAAAGACTTCCACTGTGCCTAGACTCGAGTTATGTGCCGCTGTCCTACTTGCTCGGTGGCTGTACCGCCTTCTGACGATATTACAGGATAAACTGAACGTAGACTCTACCTTTGCTTGGTCTGATTCACAGATAGTTTTGTCCTGGTTAGTCAAACCTCACTCTATGTTCAAAGTGTTTGTCTCCAATCGTGTGCATCGAATACATACACTTCTTCCACATTGCCAATGGGGATATGTTCGCTCTGCCATCAATCCTGCGGATTGCGCCTCCAGGGGAATGCTACCTTCCGAGTTGATTAGCCATTCGTTGTATTGGTGTGGCCCGAAATTTTTATATGCTAATGTCGATACTTGGGACACGTCTCCAACTCCCATCCCGGTGGAACAATTACCTGATACTAAGATCGTATCCCTTACCGTAACTGTCAGTGAACCATCTGAATGGATTTGTCGATTTTCCTCGTATGACCGCATGCTTCGTGTCATATCGTGGGTACGACGTTTCATTTTTCGCTGTAAGCGTAAGGAGTACCCACTCGCCTTCTTGCAGGCATCTGAGCTTCAGGAGTCACTTGTCAGTATTGTCCGAGTATCTCAGCGTCTATTGTTGTCTGGATTGTTCATCACCCTGGAATCGGACCGAACTCCATCACGCTCATACGCTCGTCTCCGCCCATTCATGGACTCCAACGGACTGATCCGCATCGGCGGGAGACTACATCACGCCGATCTACCTACTCTTCAGAAGCAGCCCATGCTGTTACCCAAGACGTCACACTTAGCCAAGCTGATCGTCCGACACTGGCATTTAGTTACGTGTCATTCTGGACCCAGGGTTATAACCGCTTTGATAACCCGTAACTTTTGGATAATGTCAGTTCGTGTTGTCATTCGTCAGACTATTGGGTCATGCACCACCTGTGTTCGAGCTATCGCTCAATCTCCGCAACCTCTGATGGCAAATTTGCCTGCAGCCCGCGTTCAAGTATGTCAGCCTTTCTCCAAAGTCGGAATCGACTACGCCGGCCCCCTTCCGATGAGAGAATTCCGCCTACGGAAGCCTAGAGAGTACAAGGTCTATATAGCTGTTTTTGTTTGCATGGCTGTCAAAGCCGTTCATCTGGAGCTCGTTCTTGAGCTATCTACTGACGCATTTTTAGCGGCGTTCGATAGGTTTGTAGCTCGTCGTGGTCTGCCTCAAGAAATCTTTTCCGACTGCGGTACCAACTTTGTTGGCGCGTCAAAACGGCTATCCATACTGGTCAATCATCCAGAAAATCGTGACCGGTTGACAGCTCGCGCTCCCTGTTCTTTTAACTTTAACCCCCCAGCGGCACCACATTTTGGAGGTCTCTGGGAAGCCGCCGTACGTTCAACCAAAACTCTGTTGTCTAGGGTAATGGGGTGTCACCATCCAACCTTGGAGGAACTATCAACCGTGCTCTGTCGAATCGAAGCTGTCCTCAACTCACGACCGCTCACGCCAATGTCTTCGTCCCCATTGGACTTAGACTATTTGACACCAGGTCATTTTCTGATTGGCCGGCCGTTGCTGTCCGTGCCAGATCTGCCGATGCCGGAGACAGCTAGCAAGTCGGTTCCTCGTTGGAAGCTTCTCCACCAGTGCCATCAGGCGTTCTGGCGTCGGTGGTCCGCCGAATATTTATGCTCTCTGCAAGTACGCAACAAATGGACTAAGAACAGCCCCAACCTCAAAATAGGCGATATGGTCGTAGTGAAAGACAAACAGCTGGCCCCCACCCACTGGCGCTTAGGACGCATACTAAGTGTCAACCCAGGCGTTGACGGTGTAGTACGTGTAGTCCGATTGTTAACTTCACAAGGGGAGTTAACTAGACCTGTGGTTAAGTTAGTATTGTTACCTACGGAATAGCCCCACTAGTCAGTTCCATCCGTACCCTCATAGTAGTTTCTTACACCCACTCCAGTCACTATTACTTAAAAAAAAAAAAGACCTATATTTTCTTACTTTGGTGTCAGTGACACGATGTACCGCTTTTGCCTTGATATTTTTGTATAAGTTTTTTTTACTCATTGTTTTTTTTTTGTTCGTTACTCTTTTGAAACGTTATACTATTTGAAATTGATGTTACCATTTAATATTTATCTTGCTTATTACTATATATTATTCTTACTATGTATTATTTTGTATATTTGTAATTTTTTTTTTTTTTTTTATTGTATAATTAGCATCTTCAATGCCAGCCTTACTTCGTCATCTCAAGAGTCAAGATCACCATTTCAACTGATCAACTGTGGTAGTCTTCGGTACGCTGTGAAGCTGCTCTTCCCAGCGGGGGGGAGGATGTTTACGCAAGCCGTCGTTAAACTCGTACCGCTATCGGTGTTGGCGACTTTACCTGTTGACCGCCGACTAAGCTTGCGTATTCGCCTTCCCGTCCGACGTGTTATCTGACTGGCTATTTTGCATGTTGTGGTGGCGCGCCGATATGTCTACTCCAGTTGCCCTGTCTCGCTTGACATCGGACGTCGCTGCTTTGACGTCCGTGGAGACCTTTTGGGTATCGTCTATTGTTTCGGCTTCTATATTGTACCGGTCGAGACCCGAGTTACGTGTCGTCTACTCGTATGTTATGCTATAATCGTCAGTCGCCGTCATTAATAATTGCTGTGTCGCGCGCGTAGTACGTACGTACCTACTTACATTGTTGTAGCATATCGCGTACATGTTACGTAAGGCCGTCGTCGTCGCCGCCGCCGCCGCCGATCTATTTGAGTGTCAGGTGTAGTGCGTTGTACGGGAAGCCGCCGCCGTCCGTTCCACCGTCGACTGAAGGCCGTCGCCGAGCTATTTCCATATTAATTGATTTATCATAATATCGGTCTGCACCGCCGATCAGCTGGTCGCATATAATTATCACGTCCAGCCACCTCCGACGACCATCGCCGCCGCCACCCAACAATAACAACATCACCGCCGTCGCCGTTGCACCGAGATAAGTTCTCCCCGTATGTTGTATTATCATTTTATATTGTTATCATGAATTGTATTATTATTATTGAGTTTTATGTATGTAGTTGACATAGAGACGTCTATCGTCAATTGCACTTAAATTATTATTAATATCATCTGAGATAATTGGTCAATACAAATATTATACTCTACCTACCATTTACCAAATTGTATCATTTTATTGTTTTCCTGACACCGCGAGTACATCGTGTCAACTGCTTCGGTAAGAACACGACGTGCGCCAACATTTGGTAGCAGAGCGTGGTTTCAGCTGATCTTTGTCTCTAAGCGTTGTCAGGTACTATAAGTGACTGGATAGGGCATTGGTAGTTGAGTATAGCTGTTCTAGTATTTATTTATTGAGTATTATAAGCTGTATTATATCTGCTAACGACTTGTCGTATATAAACATTTAAATAGTTATATTGTTTGTTTAAATATTACATTTTGTGTTGACCTAGCATTTTGAGGGTCTTGGTTGTCAACGTAGGTAACTTAAATTATTAACTAACGTACAATGCCGGATACGGAAGAAGACAGTGCGTGGCAACTTAGACTGTTGCAAAGAACAAAAACTGTTGCTATCATATCTCGTGATACTACGGTTAACCGTATCCAGGCCATACACGAATTGTCTAAATTCTACCTCTAATCCAGAGTTACGTACTGAATTTCTAACTGCTGTGGGGGATTTAAACTCGCTGTGGGAGAAATTTGTGGTTGATAACCAAGCGGTTCTCTACGCTCTGTTGGATCTGGGTTTATCTGCGGAGTTTTCATCAACCAAGGAATCTCAAGTCCGTTCTCTGTACATACAAGCAGTCGCTGTTGCGGAAACCCTCAGACCAACACAGACATGTGATGATAACGTTAGTCATAACGGGTCTATACATTCCAATCGATCTAATGATAACAATTGTTCAGGCAGACCACGGTTGCCAGAAATACCATTGCCCACGTTTAGCGGCGACCTTTCAGATTGGCCTGTTTTTCGAGATCGGTTCAATGCGCGCGTAATTGAGCGCAATGACTTGTCTAACATTGACCGATTCTACTATTTGCTAGGTTGCCTTAAGGATGAGGCTCTTCATAGTATTCGAAATATTGTTGTATCCGACGCTACATATGACCTAGCGTGGACGACACTTGTAGAACGTTTTGATAAACCTCGACAGCTAGCCTCCTTGATCGTAGATAAACTAATATCTATACCAGCTCAGTCCCAAGAATCGTTAGACGGGTTAAAGGATTTTTTAACGGTTTTCTCTGACCAGGTTTCGACACTTGAATCGTTGAACATCCCTGATCTAGGCGAGTTTCTATTGTTCTCGCTTTCCGCACGGTGTCTACCTCTGTCAACTCGTAAAGGGTTTGAGGCTATCAATAATAACGAGTTCCCTACGGCAGCTGATGTTGTGTCTTATGTTAAAAATCGTGTATCTATTTTGGAAGCTGTCAACTTCACCAGCAGTTCACGTCGTCCACTAGCACAACAGGAACGACCTAAACCCTCTCTACGTCGTCACGATGAAAAACGGTCCAAGGTAACCCTGCACACTTCAAGGCTGTCGAATGATCCGGCATTAAAATGCTTGTTTTGTTCTAAAGACCATTCGTCAGTCCAATGTCCAAATTTTGAAGGTTTGTCAATGGACGCCCGTTACCAGACCGCCCGTGACAAAAAGGTGTGTTTTCGTTGCTTAAATTCAACACACTGGTCAAACCGTTGCAAGATTAACAAGCCGTGTGACAAGTGCTCTGGTCGTCACCATTCTCTCCTGCACAGGGATTATCAAGAAACTGAGAAACGAACGCCGCCACAAGTATCAATGGTCAGCGCGCGGGATACGTCTACAGTACTATTGGGAACTGCTTTGTTGCATGTCCGAGATCATGCCGGTTGTATGCAGCAGGTGCGTGCTCTCATTGATTCCGGATCACAAATAAGCGTCATGTCAACGTCATGTGTTGAACGGCTGGGCTTAAGGCGAGTGAAATGGACCGCGCCTCTCACAGGTGTATCCGGTGTTGCAGTTTCCAATGTCGACGGTTTGGTCAAGTGCATAATTGCCCCTCGATATGACGACCACCGTATCCACGTCAGTGCTTGGATCCTTCCGAAAATCACCGGTAATATGCCTATCTTCCTCTCGCACCTCAAGTCAAACAGCACTTTAGTCACTTAGCGCTTGCAGACCCAGGATTCGACCGTTCCGACCCCATAGATTTACTTTTGGGTGCTGATGTGTACTCCCAGGTCATGGACGGTAAACGAATTGTCATCAATGATTCGTTGCCTGCTGCTTTCGGGTCCTTGTTTGGCTGGATCATTATCGGCCCTGTTCAGGGCTCTGTGTCTCAATCGTTCCAATCTAATGTTGTGTCACTTACCATCTCTTTAGAGACCATCATCCAACGGTTTTGGCAAGTGGAAGAGCCGGACGAAGTTCCAGACATATTCACCAAGGACGGTCAATGTGAAAGTATTTACATTTCGGAACGGACACGTGATTCTATGGGACGATTTGTAGTTCCACTACCATTTTTAAATGAACACCGGTCCGAGACGTTTCCCGGTTCCAGACAAATAGCTGTGCGCCGCTTTCAGAATCTGGAAAAGAAGCTCCAAGACAATGACACCTTAGGCCAAGCATACAGACAGTTTATGCATGAGTATGAATCGTTGGGACATATGTCCATTGCCCCTTGTCCAGGTTCATACTTCATACCCCATCATCCGGTGTTTAAGGGCTCGCTAACTTCGAGCAAGATACGAGTTGTTTTCGATGCATCTGCCACGGCATCAAACAAACTTTCGCTAAACCAATGTCTGCATACCGGCCCTAAGTTGCAACAAGATATCATCGATATTCTTCTACGGTTCCGGGTACACAAGTACACTTTCACTGCTGATGTATGTAAAATGTACCGCCAGATTCTGGTACATCAACAATACCGGTCATTTCAACACATACTTTGGCGGGCGTCAACAACGGACGAACTGAAGGAGTATCAGCTTAACACGGTCACCTATGGCGTGAATTGTGCCCCCTACTTGGCCTTAAGAGTGCTTCAAGACATAGCTGAACAAGAGGGCAGTTACTTTCCGACAGTCAAAGATGCGTTGTTGCATCAGACATATGTCGATGACGTGTGTGTCGGAGCTGATACTTCCAATGAACTCGTAAAGTTGCAGTCAGACTTGCAATTAGTCCTGGGCCGCGCCGGTCTGGACCTCAAAAAATGGTCAAGTAATTTGCCATCTATATTGTCAGCCGTGCCTTTGGAGGACCGTGCTTCTGACGTCATTCATTTCGACGATAAGGAGGGTGGTGTGACAAAGGTTTTGGGTCTTCAATGGAATCCCTCGATGGATGTGTTCGGATTCAACGTATGTCCATCAACACACTCCAACCAAACGTACTGTTCTGTCCATCATCGCGAGAATTTATGACCCGATCGGATTTCTCGCTCCAGTCATATTTTATGCTAAGCATATCATGCAAAGGATTTGGAAGGCAAATGTATCCTGGGACGACCCTCTACCACCAGATTTGGTCAATTGTTGGTCCGTGTTTGTCGACAGTCTCCCGGCACTATCAAATGTAAAGGTTCCTCGTTTCCTATCCACGCAATTGCAGTCTCGCGTTCAGTTGTGCGGCTTCTGCGATGCGTCAGAAAAGGGTTACTCGGCAGTAGTGTACTTGCGCACAGTCACACACAATCACTCTGTCTCTATTTCGCTACTTGGATCCAAAACCAAAATGGCCCCTGTAAAGACTTCCACTGTGCCTAGACTCGAGTTATGTGCCGCTGTCCTACTTGCTCGGTGGCTGTACCGCCTTCTGACGATATTACAGGATAAACTGAACGTAGACTCTACCTTTGCTTGGTCTGATTCACAGATAGTTTTGTCCTGGTTAGTCAAACCTCACTCTATGTTCAAAGTGTTTGTCTCCAATCGTGTGCATCGAATACATACACTTCTTCCACATTGCCAATGGGGATATGTTCGCTCTGCCATCAATCCTGCGGATTGCGCCTCCAGGGGAATGCTACCTTCCGAGTTGATTAGCCATTCGTTGTATTGGTGTGGCCCGAAATTTTTATATGCTAATGTCGATACTTGGGACACGTCTCCAACTCCCATCCCGGTGGAACAATTACCTGATACTAAGATCGTATCCCTTACCGTAACTGTCAGTGAACCATCTGAATGGATTTGTCGATTTTCCTCGTATGACCGCATGCTTCGTGTCATATCGTGGGTACGACGTTTCATTTTTCGCTGTAAGCGTAAGGAGTACCCACTCGCCTTCTTGCAGGCATCTGAGCTTCAGGAGTCACTTGTCAGTATTGTCCGAGTATCTCAGCGTCTATTGTTGTCTGGATTGTTCATCACCCTGGAATCGGACCGAACTCCATCACGCTCATACGCTCGTCTCCGCCCATTCATGGACTCCAACGGACTGATCCGCATCGGCGGGAGACTACATCACGCCGATCTACCTACTCTTCAGAAGCAGCCCATGCTGTTACCCAAGACGTCACACTTAGCCAAGCTGATCGTCCGACACTGGCATTTAGTTACGTGTCATTCTGGACCCAGGGTTATAACCGCTTTGATAACCCGTAACTTTTGGATAATGTCAGTTCGTGTTGTCATTCGTCAGACTATTGGGTCATGCACCACCTGTGTTCGAGCTATCGCTCAATCTCCGCAACCTCTGATGGCAAATTTGCCTGCAGCCCGCGTTCAAGTATGTCAGCCTTTCTCCAAAGTCGGAATCGACTACGCCGGCCCCCTTCCGATGAGAGAATTCCGCCTACGGAAGCCTAGAGAGTACAAGGTCTATATAGCTGTTTTTGTTTGCATGGCTGTCAAAGCCGTTCATCTGGAGCTCGTTCTTGAGCTATCTACTGACGCATTTTTAGCGGCGTTCGATAGGTTTGTAGCTCGTCGTGGTCTGCCTCAAGAAATCTTTTCCGACTGCGGTACCAACTTTGTTGGCGCGTCAAAACGGCTATCCATACTGGTCAATCATCCAGAAAATCGTGACCGGTTGACAGCTCGCGCTCCCTGTTCTTTTAACTTTAACCCCCCAGCGGCACCACATTTTGGAGGTCTCTGGGAAGCCGCCGTACGTTCAACCAAAACTCTGTTGTCTAGGGTAATGGGGTGTCACCATCCAACCTTGGAGGAACTATCAACCGTGCTCTGTCGAATCGAAGCTGTCCTCAACTCACGACCGCTCACGCCAATGTCTTCGTCCCCATTGGACTTAGACTATTTGACACCAGGTCATTTTCTGATTGGCCGGCCGTTGCTGTCCGTGCCAGATCTGCCGATGCCGGAGACAGCTAGCAAGTCGGTTCCTCGTTGGAAGCTTCTCCACCAGTGCCATCAGGCGTTCTGGCGTCGGTGGTCCGCCGAATATTTATGCTCTCTGCAAGTACGCAACAAATGGACTAAGAACAGCCCCAACCTCAAAATAGGCGATATGGTCGTAGTGAAAGACAAACAGCTGGCCCCCACCCACTGGCGCTTAGGACGCATACTAAGTGTCAACCCAGGCGTTGACGGTGTAGTACGTGTAGTCCGATTGTTAACTTCACAAGGGGAGTTAACTAGACCTGTGGTTAAGTTAGTATTGTTACCTACGGAATAGCCCCACTAGTCAGTTCCATCCGTACCCTCATAGTAGTTTCTTACACCCACTCCAGTCACTATTACTTAAAAAAAAAAAAGACCTATATTTTCTTACTTTGGTGTCAGTGTAAAGGCATACATTCCTGCCTTGAACTTTTTTCAT
>CARXXK010001492.1:0-24550 GCA_949089665.1 Macrosiphum euphorbiae
TTACGCATAGACTATTAATAATATAAAATTGATATAGCTAAACAAATAATATAATTAGGTATAAATAACAATAGTTAAAATATGTTTGAAACTCCCCTTCAGCATAATGATACTGTTGTTGGATATATAAGTTTTGGATATAAGTACCTACAATACTTAAGTTTTAAGCTAAGTGATATTTATAAAGAAAAATAAAACATTTTAACAAATGAAAATGTCATTAAAACGAATTAAATTAGCCTATTAGAGTCCATATTTTTAGCTCATAAATATAATGTGAATTATATTCTTGACCCCAACATATTATACATTTATACTTATGTCACAATTTATAATAACTTAATATTCATTAAAAATCCAATAAATAAGTTTAACTATATCATGAGAACTCTGAAATATGTGTTTTTTTTTTTAATTTTTTTAATTTTTTTTTATGTCTGTCATTTCGTTTTAGGACAGTAAAAGTGCTTGGATTTTCTTCAACAGTAGCTTTTCTGGTAGGAAAGGGAATCTAGTTGGTACTTTGGGGGGTCAAAAGTAAAATATTCACAGTAGTTTTCAAAAGCACCGGGAAAAACAACATAAAAATTAAGGAAAAACGGGAATTTTTACGCAAAATCGGTTTTCCAAAAAATCGATTTTGGTTTTTGGTGTAACTCTAAAACAAATGAACGTATATACATGAAATTTTTACTTGTTGTTTATATTTGCATTCTCTATACATGATAACATTTTAAAAATATTTTGATTTATTTTGAACTGTTTAGGGACATTTTAATTTTCCATTTGTTTTTAGTTTATTTTCTAAAAATATTTAAAATCCTATTTCACGATTTTTTTTAAGCATTTAAAGTTCAAAAATTAACAAAATATGGAAAAATCACGAAAATTAGCATATTATTTTGAGTTAAGAATTCGTAAAAATTTTTCTTTTTAAATCTAAAATTGAAATTGTAATACAAGATTCCTTATGAGATTATCTATCTTTATCAAAAAAAAATGTCTATAAGAAAGTCAAATTAAATTTTTATGAGCGTTTGAAATTCAAATTTTTACAACATTGGATATTCACTCGATTTCTCATGTAGCCATTTCCTTATTTTGTTGTAATTCAAAAACGAATAACTGTAGAAACATGAAAATTTCACTGAATGTTTATATTAGCATTTTCTATACACCATACAATTTTGAAAATATTTTGATTCTTTTTGAGCTGTTTATGGACATTTACAGATTTAAATTTTTTTTTATTTAATATCAATAAAGTTATATCTGTTTAGCAAAAAAAGTGTTAAAAAATTAGATTCAAATTTAATACTATTCATTATATAGTGACAGACTTGTAACCTACTGAACAGCACTTGCCCGCCTTTTTTTTTTTATGGTTGATGATGAAAAGTTTTATTTGTTCTAATATAAAAATTTATATTTCTTATATTAATGTTTATTTCTGATGTATTTCACCTCAAATTATGAATGTCATTATGTAAGAATTATTATTGTATTATCTCAAGTTAATAACAATCATATGATATGATAGGAATATACACTATTATAATAACTTAAGATTCATTAAAAATTCAATAAATAAGTTTAACTATACATCATGAAAACTCTGAAATATAAAATTAATATATAATTCATTAACTTTGAACAAGGTAAAAAATAAATCTATTTGTTTTAGTAATCAATAGTTAAGTGTATCGTGTATTAATTATACTTTATAGTATTGGTACTTGTTTAATGTTATAATACTGTCATCAATTAAATATTATTACAACAATTTCAAATATAAATTTCAATACAATATCATTTGGCGGAAAATAATTGAGTCAATACTACTCTTACGTATCATAAAGGTCCATACACAATCATAATTCATAACACAACCCTATTTAATACTTTTAGCTACTATTTAGTACCTGCTTCCTAAGCAAACCAATTATTATTTTCAGAATTTTATTGTCATGAACCAAATTCAATATGTATGATATATAATTATAATTAAAAACTGCATATTTACGAAAACTGAATCAACATTAATTTTAAAGTTTATCTTTCAGAGTTCATCTACATTAAACATGTTAAAGACGTGTGGAATTTCATTAAACTTGTTTTTATTTATCGGATGCTTTTTGACATGTTCAGCATCTAATGCGCCTCGAGTGCATGTAAGCTCTGGAGAAATTGCAGGTGGACTTCAATACACCTATAATGGCCGACAAATTTATTCCTTCTTAGGTATACCTTATGCAAGTCCTCCAGTTCAAAATTATCGATTTAAAGTATGTTAAGAATAATTGTTAAATTTGAAGACAATTCAAATTCAAAACAAATTGAAAATTCTGTTCTCAGGAACCACAACCCGTAAAGCCTTGGTTGGGCGTATGGAACGCCACCATTCCTGGAAGTGCCTGTTTCGGACTAGAATTTGGATCAGATTATTTATCTGGTTTAAAACTTCATGGTCAAGAAGATTGTTTATTTATCAACGTGTATACGCCTAAGGTGATTGAAAAATTCATATATTTATTTTATATATATATAAAAATTCTTATTAGATAGGTATAATTGTCGGTAAATATTATATATTTTGCCGTTAAGGCAAAAAAAACTCTTCTATCTAAATATACAATTGATTGATTTGTTGAGGTTTAAGTATACTTAACAAAATATAGTCGATTGAATTGGACAAGAAAACATTTGAGATTATTTTAACAGAAGCAAAACAGAAACCACAGTTCGATAAATTTTGCGTAGATATTTGTAAGGTAGTCAGGTTCTATCTAAATAATGCCTTACAAATACACAATTGTGTAAGTATACATATTAATATTTGATATCCCGGGTAACATCTTACAGCTATTTCGTTATATAAGCAAATTAGGAAAGCTTAATCTGTGAGCCTGATAAATTTCCGGTTTCTGAAAGTATTTTAATACAACACAACACACTATTATGCCATATTATTCAATTTAAAAATAACTCTTTGGCAACCTTTATATTTTAGATTCTGAGAGTAGCGATGAATATATTGATTTTGTATGATGTGTGTTTTCTTTTAGTTTTAGTTTATTAAGGAATATTTACGCCAAATCGGTTTCGACAAAATCGATTTTGGATTTTGATGAAACTCTTAAATAATTAATGACCGTAAATACATGCAATTTTCACTGGTTGTTTATATTAGCATTTTTTATACACAATAAAGTTTAAAAATATTTGGATTTGATTGGAACTGTTTACAGACATTTTCAGTTTCTAATAATTTTAGATTCTGAGCGGAGTGAGGGATTTAGTGGTTTTACAATGATGTTTATTTATTTTTTTTTTTTTTGGGTATAAAGCTTGTTTTTTTTTTTTTAACAATTATTAGAATATATACAATCTGTAATATTAGTTACAATAAGCATATGACCGGAAAATGTACAAGTTGACTGAGAAATCGCGAGGGGTGTAGCTACCCAGCAGTAACACTCGACGTGATATTTGTTTGGCTATTTTACTTTATATATATACACATAATATGTTCGCGTTTTTTTTTTTTACATTATATTGTTATTTAAGTGCTAGCTAGTTAAATCACGACACCAGGGCCTCTTTAATCTTCTCGGTGGATTACCAGGAATGTTAGCGGAGTTGAGAGCCAGAATAACCGGATTGGGGTGGTTGGTATGGCGAGAGCGGTAGCCCTTGTAGGAGGATGTGGCCACGTCGGCTACAGTTGGTAGTCCGAGATCTGAATGTAGAGTATGGTTTGTAACGTAGAAGGGAGCGTTGGTAATTATACGAAGTGATATTGATTGAAACGTTTGCATTTTGTAAATTTTCGATTTTTTTGCAGCTCTCCATAATTGGATACCATAAGCCCAAATCGGCTTCAGGAGGGTTTTGTAAAGCAATAGCTTATTATTAAGTTTTAGATTGGACTGTTTGCCTAGTAGTGGGTACAGACATTTTCGTCTGGAGTTCAGCAAAAGGCGTTTTCGTTGAATATGCTCGGCCCAAGTTAAGCGTTTGTCTAGGAGTAGACCTAGGTATTTGACCTTGGTAACAGGTGGTATAATTTTGTTTGGCGGGGAGACCGAAGGGATAACATGTCTAACCTTGTCTGAGGGTAAAGGTTATATGTGAAGACTTTTCATCGTTTATTTTTCAGTTTGAATACCATAATTCCATGTTATTTAGATTCAAAATTTATAAAATGTTCAACTTTTATAGCTAAGGATTTAAAATTTAAAATAAAGTAACTTAAAAATGTTAACTATAAATTACTTTATTCACAATAATGTCATCAAATATACTTGGTAATATCATAGGCTGTGTGACCGTCTTTGATGATAATCGTTTTGTCTTATACAATAATATCATTGAATTCAAATTTAACACCATACATATTACCATTACCATTTATAGTTACCGACTTGCAACCTGCTGTACATTAGGATGACACCCACTTGCCCACCTTTGTTTTAATATTGGCTTCTATTAATTTAATATTGAATAGGGCTGCAGTTATAAAATCTTATTACATACAATCGTAGCGATATAGTTTCAACTAATGGACATACTAATGGACGTACATAACAGGGATTATAATATAAGAAACTAGAAAATTTTATTTAGAAACCTAAAAGTGTATCGCTGAGGCTTATAGAATCAAATAATACTTGAAAGATGTTCACGATTTAAGGAAGGTTTTAATAATAGAATAAACTTGTTATTTTAATGACTATTATCAAATACAATTAAAATCATAACCACATATTAATTTATTTCTACTTGCAATTGGTTCAAGTTAGAAAAAAAATTACGTGTTACTATCCGCCGGTCCCTGCTGATGGACAGGCTGATGGACGGACACAAGTACACAACAGGTGTTATTTGAGAAGCTCTAAATAAATCTAAAAGTGTGTTGCTGAGGCTCAGTGGCTCCAATCTAAATTCATATTTGGGGGAATAAATTCTGGTGTTAGACCCACCTACTTAAAAAAAATGTTTACCTACTCTCGAATAGTGCATTAGAATCTCGATATATTGCCCGGTGACCTACCATACTCATATTATTATTGGGTATTCTTTCCACTCTAACTTCTTGCTATTCACCGGTCTCGTATTCATTTACCCCTGGCAACGTAAGACAACTCAACTTTATTATAACCTATATATATTTAAAACAGTTTTAAAATTCTATACTCAGAACTTCCCAGATATTTTTAATACGGTTAAACACTTCAAAAATTACATAAACACTAATGATAAGAGCATTGTTCACTAATAATTATTATGTTACTTATACGTTGATGTATAATTTATCTTAAGTCTACATCCTAATAATAGTAATTTATCCTAGCTCCCAAATAAAACATTTCAATGTACATAAAAATTTCATTACATTTTTTAAACAGCTTCCACTAGAGATTGCACCAGGTAAGCTAATGAACGTAGTGGTGCACATACATGGTGGCGCATTCTTTGCTGGCGAAGGCATATCATATGGTCCAGAATATCTTTTGGACACCAACGATTTCGTTTACGTAACAATGAATTACCGTTTGGGCGTATTAGGATTTGCCTCCACTGGCGATGGTGTTTTGCCTGGGAATATCGGAATGAAAGACCAAGTAGCAGCGTTGAGGTGGATACAACAAAACATAGTTGCATTTGGGGGTGACCCAAACAGTGTCACAATCACTGGCATGTCAGCTGGTGCAGGTTCTGTTCATAGCCATTTGATTTCACCAATGTCTAAAGGTACGATTAATTGCGTAATCTACAATGTTATATATATCAACTAAAAACTAAACTGTAGTACTGTACTTTATCGTAATCCGTACAAATAAAATGTGACCAAAGAAATTTAAACTGAAAATATTTTTCTGTCTGACTGTGTGTCATTTATGCATTCCTAAACCCAAGAACGATTTTGATGAATATTTTGTGTGCATTTGAATGGTTCCTGAGATAATTTTGAATGATAGATGGACCAGGTAGGTTCATCCTTTGGAGGTCTAAACCAGAGACTTTGAGATTAACTGTGGACCTTTTTGTTTATACATTGTTGCAACTGGTTATATGAGTAATGATTAGTTAATTAGTAGAAATTAGTATTTATGATTTTTTTGGCTGCCATCAGGCGATCAAGTGAGCATGCATGAAATTTCATTTTTGCAAATTGCTTTCTTGGTATGATGTGGCAAATTTTCCGCGATCTGACTTGGTTGGATTACTTACCAGGGCTGCTGGGTTGCATATTTTTATTGAACGTTAATATTAGCTAATTAACATCATTAAAAAGAGACAACTCTTGGTCTTGGTCTGACATGTGCATAAAAAAAAGCAATGTATATTTATCAGCTTCATTAGATTTAATAATATTAAAGAGCTATCTAACTTAAATGTAACAACATTGTCTGTGCTTACTGTGTTTCAATATTTTAATTTTTACATTTTTAGGGTTATTTAATCGAGCAATTATTCAAAGTGGAAGTGCGTTTTGTCATTGGTCGAATAATAAAAACGTTGAACAAAAAACAAAGTATGTTGCAAACTTACTGGGATGTCCAACAAATAATTCCTTGGAAATCGTCGAATGTCTTCGTTCTAGACCAGGAAAGGACATTGCTCAATCAATAATAAACTTCATGGTAAATTTTTTGTTCATAATTAAGTAATAAATACAATTTATTCTGAAATTGTCTTTTATTTCTAATGTATATAGCCATGGACATTTAATCCCATTGTACCGTTTGGTCCAACTGTTGAAGTAGAAGGAGACGAAAAATTCTTACCTGATATCCCAGAAAAACTCATTCCATATGACATTCCAGTACTGATGAGTTTTAGCGAATATGAGGGTCTTATTATACAATTACTTACTGGTTCAGACAATGCTATTATTGAACTAAAAAATAATTTTAATGAATATTTAACACATCTTATGGATTATAATTACACGATTTCAAACGAGAATCTGAGGTCCAAAATTGCCCAAGATATAAAAGAGTTTTACTTTGGTGACAAACCAATATCAAAAGAAACAAAAAGCAATCTTGTAAAAGTAAGTTTATGCTAATTTTTATGAGAATTATGAGACGTTTTTAATATTTGTTTATTTTTAAACATATAAATCAATTTCATATACCACCTAGTTATTATTATTTTAATAACTCATTATTAGATCAGATCTAAAAGGAATTGAAAAATTAAAAATGTACATGATTTTTTGGTATCTTGAAAGAAATAATCAATTTAGTCAATTTATGTGTAAATGGAGAATTACAACTTTTTACTTTATACTTATTTTTACAAATTTGTGGGTTATACCATATTATTGAGTTTATTATTCAACAATTTATTTACATGGTACTTGCAGTGGGCAAATTATCTAGGTATCGCAGTGTACGTAAGTTAATGATTTGTATATGTATGTAGGTAGTTGATTAGATTAAAATGTGTCATACCGTCTTATTTTTTTTACCTTTGTACATATTTTTAAAATTGAACAACAATTGCGAAAAAAATGTAAAATAATAAGAATATATTATATAATTCTTATCCTATTACAGGACTGAACCAAACATAATATAGAGAACAATATGTAGTAACTGACAACAAATTATGACAATTTATTACTGACACAATATGTATTTTTGAATAACTTGTTGAATGAATATTTTCTATTTTCTATTTTAAATTTCAGTATATTTTTATAGTTTTTTACTGAATTAAATAATAATCTAAATATCTAATCTCAACATTCTTCAGATGATATCAGATAGATCATTTGGATATGGAATTAGTAAAGCAGCCCAGCATATTGCTGCAAAGAATACGGCGCCTGTATATTTCCATGAATTTGGATACAGTGGTAATTATTCTTACATAGGTCTGTTCGAACCAAAATCTTATTCCCGAGGATCAAGTAAATAAAATTTTTAATTTTCCACTTTTTATTTATATGTGTAAATGTAACACATATTTATTAATTTTTTATAACTAATAAACAATTAGATGCAACTCATGGCGATGAAACCTTTTATACATTAAAAATGAATGGTATCAATGTTCACGATAATGAAGAAGATGCAAAGATGATGAAAACTATGGTCAATATTTGGTCAACTTTTATTAAAAACGGGTAAATATCTCAATTTTAACGTCAAATCTATCATTGTTATCAACATAATTGAAATCTAATTCCTAACTTAATTCTAGTCTATGTTCTATAACTAAATAAAAAAATACAATTTTCAATTTATAATATTTTTATATTCAATTTAAATAGTTATCAACGAGTGATACAAGGCCATAGTGTTAATAATTTTATTTTTACTTTTATAGAGTTCCAGATATTAGAAATTCAGAAATTTGGTCACCTGTTTCCAAGAATCCAGCAGATCCTCTCAGGTACATTAAGATTACTCAACAACAAACATTTGAAGCCAGAGAACATTCGAACCATGGAAATTTTGAATTTTGGAGTAGATTACCATTAACAGAGTTTTTTAATATTAATGTGCCAGATGACGTAAAAACTGAATTATAAATTGCAAAACTGTGTTCATCACAGTAATAGTTTAAAATATATTTTATAATAATATAATGAACATAAAATATTAAATTCTATATATATTTTTAAATAAAAAATTTGTTGATATTAATGTAGATTGAACATTTAATTTTGTATTCTTTGTGAAAGGATTAATTAACCAATTATACAATAATGTGATTTTTTTAAAAAAATATTTTTCAATTTGTTTTGTTAAAAAAACAATGACGTATTTACAGACTCGTATATTTTTATCATGAATTTCGGTACCGATAACTCTGACTATTATGCCTCAAGTTTTATCTTCTAGACTCTAGAATCTAGACAGTAACAATTTCTTTATTCATCCACAATTTACTCAATTATTCCATAAAAATTCCGTCTAATATACTTCACACTAACCTAATCATAATTGATATATAAAGTTAAAATGTTTTATTACACCATTTATATACAACATAAATAGCTTAAGGATTTAGAATGTCTTACATATTTAATTAAGGTTTAAACTTGAAAGTAAATTTTTGAATGCTCGCAAACATATCGAGAATAAATAAAATTATAATAAAAACAATATGCATGTGCAACAAAAAAAATACCATTATATAAATTGTAAAAAGGCAGTTAAGTGGATGTCGCTCAGCTGTACAGTAGGTTACAAGTTGGTCATTGTTTAATGGATTGTATTAAACTTGAATTCAATGATATAATATCATTGTATAAGAAAAACGATTCTGAACGGAGACGGTTTGTCAGTCTGTGTATTTTATATTGTCATTAATTATTTTATTTATTTAATTATTATTTTTTTTATTCGTTGCTACGGTGATAAACAAATTGTTAGAAATTAAAATCCCATTTTAAACGGTTTTTCGTAATTTTTCAGTACTTTTTCCAGTGGCATTAAATAACTATTGAGAAAATCGAAAAATGACGTCTCTAAAGTACCATCTTGGTCCAATTTGCTAAAAGATAAGGTACTATATGTTGAAATCAATACACTCCTTCTGGTAGAAATTTTGTATACAGGATATAAAAAAATAAAAATAAAAATAAAAAATAAACACCATTGTAAAACCACTAGCTTCCTTGCTCCGCTCAGAATCTAAAAACTTCTCACCAAGATTAACGAAATTATTACAAATAAAGTTTATAATAAATAAACTATTTCAAAAATAATATACAAAATTGTGAAACTCACTATGCTAAGTATTAGTTTTTCTGTACACCTTGCCATAATATGATTTTTACCTTAGGATTAGTTCAAAATGTATATTAATTATTCAAAATGAACCATTTATTTGAGTTCAAACTTCAAAATATTCGAAATTATATTGAAAATGCAAATTTGTGTTTAGTTTAGTACAGTTTTATTTTAAATAACCCAATAGGTAATATAATTAGTTAATGACTAAACTACTAAAGTGATTAATATTATAATATTATCTGACTCGCAAATTAATTTGATTAATTTGTTCCATAGTATTATAAATTAATATATGATAAATTAACATAGAGGCATACATCTTTTACAATAGACATTTTTTTTTTCATTAGTAATAATGATTTCCTATAAAGTTTGTTATTAATCTTTAAATTTTAGATTCTGAGCAGAGCGAAGAAGCTAGTGGTTTTACAATGGTGTTTATTTTTTTTTTTTTTATAACCTGTATACAAAATTTCTACCAGAAGAAATCCTTCGATTTCCAAATATAGTATCTTATCTTTTAGCAAATTGGATCAAAATGGTACTTTAAAGAGGTCATTTTTAGGTTTTATCAATAGTTATTTAATGCCACGGTAAAAGCCACTAAAAATTGGATTTTAATTTCTAACGCTTTTACCATAGAAGCGCATAAAAAATAATAATATTATAATATTTATTCAACTTACATGATATAATAGTTAATGACAATATAAAATATCTAGACTGACAAAGAGTTTCTGCTCAGAATCGTTTGTCTTATATAATGATAGAAAATCATTGAATTCAAGTTTAAGACAATCCATCAAACATTGATGCACTTGTAATCTACGGTACCGCAGAGCGACATCCACTTACCTGCTTTTTTTCGTTTAATATTTAAACGCATAATTATTTATTTTATATTATGCATACTCGTCTGTCTGCAATAAGTGAATTTAATCTCAAACTAAAATTTGAAACGAAATACGTTAAAAAAAGTGACTATAGTTGGGCCACATGAACACAAATTATTAAGTTATTAGATTCTGAGTTAAACGATGAATGTATTGATTTTACAATGATGTGTGTTTTTTTTTTTTTATTTTTTTTTGTGTCTGTCATCACGATTTAGGACAGTAAAAGTGCTTGGATTTTCTTCAACAGCAGCTTTTCTGATAGGAAAGTGAATCTAGTTGGTACTTTGGGGGGTCAGAAGTAAAAATTTCCAGTAGTTTTCACAAGCGCAGGGAAAAACAACATAAAAATTAAGGAAAAACGGCAATTTTTACGCAAAATCGGTTTTCCAAAAAATCGATTTTGGTTTTTGGTGTAACTCTAAAACAAATGAACGTATATACATGAAATTTTCACTGGTTGTTTATATTTGAATTTTCTATACACGATACCATTTTCAAAATATTTTGATTTATTTTGAACTGTTTAGGGACATTTTCATTTTCCATTTTTTATTAGTTTCTTTTCTAAAAACTTTTATAAAATTTTATTTGTTGGTTGCGAAAGCTTGAAAATTTAATAGAAGGCTCCTAATATATTGTTTAAAAGGCAGATGAAAAATATTAAAAATCCTTAGTCACAATTTTTTTTTATAAGCATTTAAAGTTCAAAAATTTTAAAAATATGGAAAAATCACGAAAATTAGCATATTATTTTGAGTTAAGAATTCGTAAAAATTTTTCTTTTTAAATCTAAGATCTGAAAATGTAATACAAGATTACTCATAAGTTTCTCTACCTTTATCAATAAAAAAAATCTCTACCGGAAAGTCAAATTAAATTTTTATGAGCGTTTGAAATTCAAATTTTTACAACATTGGATTTTCACTCGATTTCTCATGTAGCGATTTCCTTATTTTGTTGTAATTCAAAAACGAATAACTGTAGATACATGAAAATTTCACTGAATGTTTATATTAGCATTTCCTAAACACCATACAATTTTGAAAATATTTTGATTCTTTTTGAGCTGTTTATGGACATTTACAGCTTTCAATTTTTTTAGTTTTTTTTTCTATAAATATCAAAGTTTTATCTGTTGGGCCAAAAAGTGTAAAAATTTAATACAAGGCTCCTGATATATTGTTACAATAACAATTGAAAAATATTAAAAATACATGGGCACAATTTTTTTTTAAAAGCATTTAAAGATCGAATTTTGACAAAATTTATCAAAATCTCGACAATTATCAATCATTGTAATTAACAAATTATAAAATCTTTAGTTTTTATAGCTAAGGATTGCAAATTTAAAACAAAGGTTCTCATAAATAGGTCATACTGTAACCAAAAAATCTAAAAAATATATTAACACTGTTATTTTTTACAGACATTTTAAATTCAAATTTGGACGAAATTACATATTAAAAACCTAGAATAACTATTTAAGTTATTTTGTTGTGATTGAATAATATTATTCGTGGGTACTTGAAACTTCTAAAGTGTACTATTATATTATATCTATGATAGTACCACGGTTTTTGTTAATGAATAACGCGTTACCAGTACCTAATGGATATTGTGATATGATTAATTTGGAATTTATTAGAGATACCTATAATTATAGGTCAATTTTTTGTTTAATATCATAGATATGTATATAATTTGTCTTATACCTAGACTGACATACCGTCTCCGCTCAGAATCGTTTTTCTTATACAATGATACTATATCGTTGAATTCAAATTTAATATCATCCATTTTACAGTGACCCACTTGTAACCTACTGTACAGCAGAGCGACACCCACTTGCCCACCTTTTTTTACATTTTATTTTTGTATCTTTCTTTAAGATTATTTGTAGTTTCTAGTTAGGTTTTTTCAGTAGCTTTTCTGATATAGTAAAGTGAATCTAGTTGGTACTTTGGGGGGGTCAAAAGTAAAAATTTCACAGTAGTTTTCACAAGTGCCAGGAAAAACATTATTAACGAAATTATTACAAATAAAGTTTATAATAAATAAACTATTTCAAAAATAATATACAAAATTGTGAAACTCACTATGCTAAGTATTAGTTTTTCTGTACACCTTGCCATAATATGATTTTTACCTTAGGATTAGTTCAAAATGTATATTAATTATTCAAAATGAACCATTTATTTGAGTTCAAACTTCAAAATATTCAAAATTATATTGAAAATGCAAATTTGTGTTTAGTTTAGTACAGTTTTATTTTAAATAACCCAATAGGTAATATAATTAGTTAATGACTAAACTACTAAAGTGATTAATATTATAATATTATCTGACTCGCAAATTAATTTGATTAATTTGTTCCATAGTATTATAAATTAATATATGATAAATTAACATAGAGGCATACATCTTTTACAATAGACATTTTTTTTTTCATTAGTAATAATGATTTCCTATAAAGTTTGTTATTAATCTTTAAATTTTAGATTCTGAGCAGAGCGAAGAAGCTAGTGGTTTTACAATGGTGTTTATTTTTTTTTTTTTTATAACCTGTATACAAAATTTCTACCAGAAGAAATCCTTCGATTTCCAAATATAGTATCTTATCTTTTAGCAAATTGGATCAAAATGGTACTTTAAAGAGGTCATTTTTAGGTTTTATCAATAGTTATTTAATGCCACGGTAAAAGCCACTAAAAATTGGATTTTAATTTCTAACGCTTTTACCATAGAAGCGCATAAAAAATAATAATATTATAATATTTATTCAACTTACATGATATAATAGTTAATGACAATATAAAATATCTAGACTGACAAAGAGTTTCTGCTCAGAATCGTTTGTCTTATATAATGATAGAAAATCATTGAATTCAAGTTTAAGACAATCCATCAAACATTGATGCACTTGTAATCTACGGTACCGCAGAGCGACATCCACTTACCTGCTTTTTTTCGTTTAATATTTAAACGCATAATTATTTATTTTATATTATGCATACTCGTCTGTCTGCAATAAGTGAATTTAATCTCAAACTAAAATTTGAAACGAAATACGTTAAAAAAAGTGACTATAGTTGGGCCACATGAACACAAATTATTAAGTTATTAGATTCTGAGTTAAACGATGAATGTATTGATTTTACAATGATGTGTGTTTTTTTTTTTTTTATTTTTTTTGTATCTGTCATCACGATTTAGGACAGTAAAAGTGCTTGGATTTTCTTCAACAGCAGCTTTTCTGATAGGAAAGTGAATCTAGTTGGTACTTTGGGGGGTCAGAAGTAAAAATTTCCAGTAGTTTTCACAAGCGCAGGGAAAAACAACATAAAAATTAAGGAAAAACGGCAATTTTTACGCAAAATCGGTTTTCCAAAAAATCGATTTTGGTTTTTGGTGTAACTCTAAAACAAATGAACGTATATACATGAAATTTTCACTGGTTGTTTATATTTGAATTTTCTATACACGATACCATTTTCAAAATATTTTGATTTATTTTGAACTGTTTAGGGACATTTTCATTTTCCATTTTTTATTAGTTTCTTTTCTAAAAACTTTTATAAAATTTTATTTGTTGGTTGCGAAAGCTTGAAAATTTAATAGAAGGCTCCTAATATATTGTTTAAAAGGCAGATGAAAAATATTAAAAATCCTTAGTCACAATTTTTTTTTATAAGCATTTAAAGTTCAAAAATTTTAAAAATATGGAAAAATCACGAAAATTAGCATATTATTTTGAGTTAAGAATTCGTAAAAATTTTTCTTTTTAAATCTAAGATCTGAAAATGTAATACAAGATTACTCATAAGTTTCTCTACCTTTATCAATAAAAAAAATCTCTACCGGAAAGTCAAATTAAATTTTTATGAGCGTTTGAAATTCAAATTTTTACAACATTGGATTTTCACTCGATTTCTCATGTAGCGATTTCCTTATTTTGTTGTAATTCAAAAACGAATAACTGTAGATACATGAAAATTTCACTGAATGTTTATATTAGCATTTCCTAAACACCATACAATTTTGAAAATATTTTGATTCTTTTTGAGCTGTTTATGGACATTTACAGCTTTCAATTTTTTTTAGTTTTTTTTTCTATAAATATCAAAGTTTTATCTGTTGGGCCAAAAAGTGTAAAAATTTAATACAAGGCTCCTGATATATTGTTACAATAACAATTGAAAAATATTAAAAATACATGGGCACAATTTTTTTTTAAAAGCATTTAAAGATCGAATTTTGACAAAATTTATCAAAATCTCGACAATTATCAATCATTGTAATTAACAAATTATAAAATCTTTAGTTTTTATAGCTAAGGATTGCAAATTTAAAACAAAGGTTCTCATAAATAGGTCATACTGTAACCAAAAAATCTAAAAAATATATTAACACTGTTATTTTTTACAGACATTTTAAATTCAAATTTGGACGAAATTACATATTAAAAACCTAGAATAACTATTTAAGTTATTTTGTTGTGATTGAATAATATTATTCGTGGGTACTTGAAACTTCTAAAGTGTACTATTATATTATATCTATGATAGTACCACGGTTTTTGTTAATGAATAACGCGTTACCAGTACCTAATGGATATTGTGATATGATTAATTTGGAATTTATTAGAGATACCTATAATTATAGGTCAATTTTTTGTTTAATATCATAGATATGTATATAATTTGTCTTATACCTAGACTGACATACCGTCTCCGCTCAGAATCGTTTTTCTTATACAATGATACTATATCGTTGAATTCAAATTTAATATCATCCATTTTACAGTGACCCACTTGTAACCTACTGTACAGCAGAGCGACACCCACTTGCCCACCTTTTTTTACATTTTATTTTTGTATCTTTCTTTAAGATTATTTGTAGTTTCTAGTTAGGTTTTTTCAGTAGCTTTTCTGATATAGTAAAGTGAATCTAGTTGGTACTTTGGGGGGGTCAAAAGTAAAAATTTCACAGTAGTTTTCACAAGTGCCAGGAAAAACATTATTAACGAAATTATTACAAATAAAGTTTATAATAAATAAACTATTTCAAAAATAATATACAAAATTGTGAAACTCACTATGCTAAGTATTAGTTTTTCTGTACACCTTGCCATAATATGATTTTTACCTTAGGATTAGTTCAAAATGTATATTAATTATTCAAAATGAACCATTTATTTGAGTTCAAACTTCAAAATATTCGAAATTATATTGAAAATGCAAATTTGTGTTTAGTTTAGTACAGTTTTATTTTAAATAACCCAATAGGTAATATAATTAGTTAATGACTAAACTACTAAAGTGATTAATATTATAATATTATCTGACTCGCAAATTAATTTGATTAATTTGTTCCATAGTATTATAAATTAATATATGATAAATTAACATAGAGGCATACATCTTTTACAATAGACATTTTTTTTTTCATTAGTAATAATGATTTCCTATAAAGTTTGTTATTAATCTTTAAATTTTAGATTCTGAGCAGAGCGAAGAAGCTAGTGGTTTTACAATGGTGTTTATTTTTTTTTTTTTATATCCTGTATACAAAATTTCTACCAGAAGAAATCCTTCGATTTCCAAATATAGTATCTTATCTTTTAGCAAATTGGATCAAAATGGTACTTTAAAGAGGTCATTTTTAGGTTTTATCAATAGTTATTTAATGCCACGGTAAAAGCCACTAAAAATTGGATTTTAATTTCTAACGCTTTTACCATAGAAGCGCATAAAAAATAATAATATTATAATATTTATTCAACTTACATGATATAATAGTTAATGACAATATAAAATATCTAGACTGACAAAGAGTTTCTGCTCAGAATCGTTTGTCTTATATAATGATAGAAAATCATTGAATTCAAGTTTAAGACAATCCATCAAACATTGATGCACTTGTAATCTACGGTACCGCAGAGCGACATCCACTTACCTGCTTTTTTTCGTTTAATATTTAAACGCATAATTATTTATTTTATATTATGCATACTCGTCTGTCTGCAATAAGTGAATTTAATCTCAAACTAAAATTTGAAACGAAATACGTTAAAAAAAGTGACTATAGTTGGGCCACATGAACACAAATTATTAAGTTATTAGATTCTGAGTTAAACGATGAATGTATTGATTTTACAATGATGTGTGTTTTTTTTTTTTTATTTTTTTTTGTGTCTGTCATCACGATTTAGGACAGTAAAAGTGCTTGGATTTTCTTCAACAGCAGCTTTTCTGATAGGAAAGTGAATCTAGTTGGTACTTTGGGGGGTCAGAAGTAAAAATTTCCAGTAGTTTTCACAAGCGCAGGGAAAAACAACATAAAAATTAAGGAAAAACGGCAATTTTTACGCAAAATCGGTTTTCCAAAAAATCGATTTTGGTTTTTGGTGTAACTCTAAAACAAATGAACGTATATACATGAAATTTTCACTGGTTGTTTATATTTGAATTTTCTATACACGATACCATTTTCAAAATATTTTGATTTATTTTGAACTGTTTAGGGACATTTTCATTTTCCATTTTTTATTAGTTTCTTTTCTAAAAACTTTTATAAAATTTTATTTGTTGGTTGCGAAAGCTTGAAAATTTAATAGAAGGCTCCTAATATATTGTTTAAAAGGCAGATGAAAAATATTAAAAATCCTTAGTCACAATTTTTTTTATAAGCATTTAAAGTTCAAAAATTTTAAAAATATGGAAAAATCACGAAAATTAGCATATTATTTTGAGTTAAGAATTCGTAAAAATTTTTCTTTTTAAATCTAAGATCTGAAAATGTAATACAAGATTACTCATAAGTTTCTCTACCTTTATCAATAAAAAAAATCTCTACCGGAAAGTCAAATTAAATTTTTATGAGCGTTTGAAATTCAAATTTTTACAACATTGGATTTTCACTCGATTTCTCATGTAGCGATTTCCTTATTTTGTTGTAATTCAAAAACGAATAACTGTAGATACATGAAAATTTCACTGAATGTTTATATTAGCATTTCCTAAACACCATACAATTTTGAAAATATTTTGATTCTTTTTGAGCTGTTTATGGACATTTACAGCTTTCAATTTTTTTTAGTTTTTTTTTCTATAAATATCAAAGTTTTATCTGTTGGGCCAAAAAGTGTAAAAATTTAATACAAGGCTCCTGATATATTGTTACAATAACAATTGAAAAATATTAAAAATACATGGGCACAATTTTTTTTTAAAAGCATTTAAAGATCGAATTTTGACAAAATTTATCAAAATCTCGACAATTATCAATCATTGTAATTAACAAATTATAAAATCTTTAGTTTTTATAGCTAAGGATTGCAAATTTAAAACAAAGGTTCTCATAAATAGGTCATACTGTAACCAAAAAATCTAAAAAATATATTAACACTGTTATTTTTTACAGACATTTTAAATTCAAATTTGGACGAAATTACATATTAAAAACCTAGAATAACTATTTAAGTTATTTTGTTGTGATTGAATAATATTATTCGTGGGTACTTGAAACTTCTAAAGTGTACTATTATATTATATCTATGATAGTACCACGGTTTTTGTTAATGAATAACGCGTTACCAGTACCTAATGGATATTGTGATATGATTAATTTGGAATTTATTAGAGATACCTATAATTATAGGTCAATTTTTTGTTTAATATCATAGATATGTATATAATTTGTCTTATACCTAGACTGACATACCGTCTCCGCTCAGAATCGTTTTTCTTATACAATGATACTATATCGTTGAATTCAAATTTAATATCATCCATTTTACAGTGACCCACTTGTAACCTACTGTACAGCAGAGCGACACCCACTTGCCCACCTTTTTTTACATTTTATTTTTGTATCTTTCTTTAAGATTATTTGTAGTTTCTAGTTAGGTTTTTTCAGTAGCTTTTCTGATATAGTAAAGTGAATCTAGTTGGTACTTTGGGGGGTCAAAAGTAAAAATTTCACAGTAGTTTTCACAAGTGCCAGGAAAAACATTATTAACGAAATTATTACAAATAAAGTTTATAATAAATAAACTATTTCAAAAATAATATACAAAATTGTGAAACTCACTATGCTAAGTATTAGTTTTTCTGTACACCTTGCCATAATATGATTTTTACCTTAGGATTAGTTCAAAATGTATATTAATTATTCAAAATGAACCATTTATTTGAGTTCAAACTTCAAAATATTCGAAATTATATTGAAAATGCAAATTTGTGTTTAGTTTAGTACAGTTTTATTTTAAATAACCCAATAGGTAATATAATTAGTTAATGACTAAACTACTAAAGTGATTAATATTATAATATTATCTGACTCGCAAATTAATTTGATTAATTTGTTCCATAGTATTATAAATTAATATATGATAAATTAACATAGAGGCATACATCTTTTACAATAGACATTTTTTTTTTCATTAGTAATAATGATTTCCTATAAAGTTTGTTATTAATCTTTAAATTTTAGATTCTGAGCAGAGCGAAGAAGCTAGTGGTTTTACAATGGTGTTTATTTTTTTTTTTTTATATCCTGTATACAAAATTTCTACCAGAAGAAATCCTTCGATTTCCAAATATAGTATCTTATCTTTTAGCAAATTGGATCAAAATGGTACTTTAAAGAGGTCATTTTTAGGTTTTATCAATAGTTATTTAATGCCACGGTAAAAGCCACTAAAAATTGGATTTTAATTTCTAACGCTTTTACCATAGAAGCGCATAAAAAATAATAATATTATAATATTTATTCAACTTACATGATATAATAGTTAATGACAATATAAAATATCTAGACTGACAAAGAGTTTCTGCTCAGAATCGTTTGTCTTATATAATGATAGAAAATCATTGAATTCAAGTTTAAGACAATCCATCAAACATTGATGCACTTGTAATCTACGGTACCGCAGAGCGACATCCACTTACCTGCTTTTTTTCGTTTAATATTTAAACGCATAATTATTTATTTTATATTATGCATACTCGTCTGTCTGCAATAAGTGAATTTAATCTCAAACTAAAATTTGAAACGAAATACGTTAAAAAAAGTGACTATAGTTGGGCCACATGAACACAAATTATTAAGT
Organism: Macrosiphum euphorbiae; assembly: GCA_949089665.1. Lineage (NCBI taxonomy): Eukaryota > Metazoa > Arthropoda > Insecta > Hemiptera > Aphididae > Macrosiphum > Macrosiphum euphorbiae. Next base: position 19,767 of record CARXXK010001492.1, read on the forward strand.
TATTAGATTCTGAGTTAAACGATGAATGTATTGATTTTACAATGATGTGTGTTTTTTTTTTTTTATTTTTTTTTGTGTCTGTCATCACGATTTAGGACAGTAAAAGTGCTTGGATTTTCTTCAACAGCAGCTTTTCTGATAGGAAAGTGAATCTAGTTGGTACTTTGGGGGGTCAGAAGTAAAAATTTCCAGTAGTTTTCACAAGCGCAGGGAAAAACAACATAAAAATTAAGGAAAAACGGCAATTTTTACGCAAAATCGGTTTTCCAAAAAATCGATTTTGGTTTTTGGTGTAACTCTAAAACAAATGAACGTATATACATGAAATTTTCACTGGTTGTTTATATTTGAATTTTCTATACACGATACCATTTTCAAAATATTTTGATTTATTTTGAACTGTTTAGGGACATTTTCATTTTCCATTTTTTATTAGTTTCTTTTCTAAAAACTTTTATAAAATTTTATTTGTTGGTTGCGAAAGCTTGAAAATTTAATAGAAGGCTCCTAATCTATGTTTAAAAGGCAGATGAAAAATATTTAAAAATCCTTAGTCACAATTTTTTTTTTATTAGCATTTAAAGTTCAAAAATTTTTAAAAATATGGAAAAATCACGAAACTTAGCATATTATTTTGAGTTAAGAATTCGTAAAAATTTTTCTTTTTAATCTAAGATCTGAAATGTAATACAAGATTACTCATAAGTTTCTCTACCTTTATCAATAAAAAAAATCTCTACCGGAAAGTCAAATTAAATTTTTATGAGCGTTTTAAATTCAAATTTTTACAACATTGGATTTTCACTCGATTTCTCATGTAGCGATTTCCTTATTTTGTTGTTAATTCAAAAACGAATAACTGTAGATACATGAAAATTTCACTGAATGTTCTATATAGCATTCCTAAACACCATACAATTTTGAAAATATTTTGATTCTTTTTGAGCTGTTTATGGACATTTACAGCTTTCAATTTTTTTAGTTTTTTTTCTATAAATATCAAAGTTTTATCTGTTGGGCCAAAAAGTGTAAAAATTTAATACAAGGCTCCTGATATATTGTTACAATAACAATTGAAAAATATTAAAAATACATGGGCACAATTTTTTTTTTAAAAGCATTTAAAGATCGAATTTTGACAAAATTTATCAAAATCTCGACAATTATCAATCATTGTAATTAACAAATTATAAAATCTTTAGTTTTTATAGCTAAGGATTGCAAATTTAAAACAAAGGTTCTCATAAATAGGTCATACTGTAACCAAAAAATCTAAAAATATATTAACACTGTTATTTTTTACAGACATTTTAAATTCAAATTTGGACGAAATTACATATTAAAACCAAGAATAACTATTTTAGTTATTTTGTTGTGATTGAATAATATTATTCGTGGGTACTTGAAACTTCTAAAGTGTACTATTATATTATATCTATGATAGTACCACGGTTTTTGTTAATGAATAACGCGTTACCAGTACCTAATGGATATTGTGATATGATTAATTTGGATTTATTAGAGATACCTATAATTATAGGTCAATTTTTTGTTTAATATCATAGATATGTATAATATGTCTTATACCTAGACTGACATACCGTCTCCGCTCAGAATCGTTTTTCTTATACAATGATACTATATCGTTGAATTCAAATTTAATATCATCCATTTTACAGTGACCCACTTGTAACCTACTGTACAGCAGAGCGACACCCACTTGCCCACCTTTTTTTACATTTTATTTTTGTATCTTTCTTTAAGATTATTTGTAGTTTCTAGTTAGGTTTTTTCAGTAGCTTTTCTGATATAGTAAAGTGAATCTAGTTGGTACTTTGGGGGGGTCAAAAGTAAAAATTTCACAGTAGTTTTCACAAGTGCCAGGAAAAACATTATTAACGAAATTATTACAAATAAAGTTTATAATAAATAAACTATTTCAAAAATAATATACAAAATTGTGAAACTCACTATGCTAAGTATTAGTTTTTCTGTACACCTTGCCATAATATGATTTTTACCTTAGGATTAGTTCAAAATGTATATTAATTATTCAAAATGAACCATTTATTTGAGTTCAAACTTCAAAATATTCGAAATTATATTGAAAATGCAAATTTGTGTTTAGTTTAGTACAGTTTTATTTTAAATAACCCAATAGGTAATATAATTAGTTAATGACTAAACTACTAAAGTGATTAATATTATAATATTATCTGACTCGCAAATTAATTTGATTAATTTGTTCCATAGTATTATAAATTAATATATGATAAATTAACATAGAGGCATACATCTTTTACAATAGACATTTTTTTTTTCATTAGTAATAATGATTTCCTATAAAGTTTGTTATTAATCTTTAAATTTTAGATTCTGAGCAGAGCGAAGAAGCTAGTGGTTTTACAATGGTGTTTATTTTTTTTTTTTTATATCCTGTATACAAAATTTCTACCAGAAGAAATCCTTCGATTTCCAAATATAGTATCTTATCTTTTAGCAAATTGGATCAAAATGGTACTTTTAAAGAGGTCATTTTTAGGTTTTATCAATAGTTATTTAATGCCACGGTAAAAGCCACTAAAAATTGGATTTTAATTTCTAACGCTTTTACCATAGAAGCGCATAAAAAATAATAATATTATAATATTTATTCAACTTACATGATATAATAGTTAATGACAATATAAAATATCTAGACTGACAAAGAGTTTCTGCTCAGAATCGTTTGTCTTATATAATGATAGAAAATCATTGAATTCAAGTTTAAGACAATCCATCAAACATTGATGCACTTGTAATCTACGGTACCGCAGAGCGACATCCACTTACCTGCTTTTTTTCGTTTAATATTTAAACGCATAATTATTTATTTTATATTATGCATACTCGTCTGTCTGCAATAAGTGAATTTAATCTCAAACTAAAATTTGAAACGAAATACGTTAAAAAAAGTGACTATAGTTGGGCCACATGAACACAAATTATTAAGTTATTAGATTCTGAGTTAAACGATGAATGTATTGATTTTACAATGATGTGTGTTTTTTTTTTTTTATTTTTTTTTGTGTCTGTCATCACGATTTAGGACAGTAAAAGTGCTTGGATTTTCTTCAACAGCAGCTTTTCTGATAGGAAAGTGAATCTAGTTGGTACTTTGGGGGGTCAGAAGTAAAAATTTCCAGTAGTTTTCACAAGCGCAGGGAAAAACAACATAAAAATTAAGGAAAAAAACGGCAATTTTACGCAAATCGGTTTTCCAAAAAATCGATTTTGGTTTTGGTGTAACTCTAAAACAAATGAACGTATATACATGAAATTTCACTGGTGTTATATTTGAATTTTCTATACACGATACCATTTTCAAAATATTTTGATTTTTTTGAACTGTTTAGGGACATTTTCATTTTCCATTTTTTATTAGTTTCTTTTCTAAAACTTTTATAAAAATTTATTTGTTGGTTGCGAAAGCTTGAAAATTTAATAGAAGGCCCTAATATATTGTTTAAAAGGCAGATGAAAAATATTAAAAATCCTTAGTCACAATTTTTTTTTATAAGCATTTAAAGTTCAAAAATTTTAAAAATATGGAAAAATCACGAAAATTAGCATATTATTTTGAGTTAAGAATTCGTAAAATTTTTCTTTTTAAATCTAAGATCTGAAAATGTAATACAAGATTACTCATAAGTTTCTCTACCTTTATCAATAAAAAAAATCTCTACCGGAAAGTCAAATTAAATTTTTATGAGCGTTTGAAATTCAAATTTTTACAACATTGGATTTTCACTCGATTTCTCATGTAGCGATTTCCTTATTTGTTGTAATTCAAAAACGAATAACTGTAGATACATGAAAATTTCACTGAATGTTTATATTAGCATTTCCTAAACACCATACAATTTTGAAAATATTTTGATTCTTTTTGAGCTGTTTATGGACATTTACAGCTTTCAATTTTTTTTTAGTTTTTTTTTCTATAAATATCAATAAGTTTTATCTGTTGGGCCAAAAAGTGTAAAAATTTAATACAAGGCTCTTGATATATTGTTACAATAACAATTGAAAAATATTAAAAATACATGGGCACAATTTTTTTTTAAAAGCATTTAAAGATCGAATTTTGACAAAATTTATCAAAATCTCGACAATTATCAATCATTGTAATTAACAAATTATAAAATCTTTAGTTTTTATAGCTAAGGATTGCAAATTTAAAACAAAGGTTCTCATAAATAGGTCATACTGTAACCAAAAAATCTAAAAAATATATTAACACTGTTATTTTTTACAGACATTTTAAATTCAAATTTGGACGAAATTACATATTAAAAACCTAGAATAACTATTTAAGTTATTTTGTTGTGATTGAATAATATTATTCGTGGGTACTTGAAACTTCTAAAGTGTACTATTATATTATATCTATGATAGTACCACGGTTTTTGTTAATGAATAACGCGTTACCAGTACCTAATGGATATTGTGATATGATTAATTTGGAATTTATTAGAGATACCTATAATTATAGGTCAATTTTTTGTTTAATATCATAGATATGTACTAATTTGTCTTATACCTAGACTGACATACCGTCTCCGCTCAGAATCGTTTTTCTTATACAATGATACTATAATCGTTGATTCAAATTTAATATCATCCATTTTACAGTGACCCACTTGTAACCTACTGTACAGCAGAGCGACACCCACTTGCCCACCTTTTTTTACATTTTATTTTTGTATCTTTCTTAAGATTATTTGTAGTTTCTAGTTAGGTTTTTC
>CARXXK010001493.1:0-24551 GCA_949089665.1 Macrosiphum euphorbiae
GTAATTGTTTTAAAATCTTTATTATAAAATTCCTTACCCTTATCTACATGTAATTTCTTAGGTACATTATGTTTAAATATTTGTGAAAATGCCTCAGATACTTCCAATCCACTTTTTGTTTTCAAAGCTACAGAATAAACTTTTTAGAAAATGTATCCATAACATTAGAATATATTTAAAACCATTATTAGCTTTATATAAGGCTTTATGGTTATCATTAACTTTAATTTCATTATGTTTATTTCTTAAATTATAATTGGGATCACTATTTGTAGATTTCGGTCTATAAAAACAGTACAAATCAGCCTGCCAAGTTTCATTTATACCTCTTTGTATAAAATGTCTTGTTTCAAATGTTTTTTCTAGCTGGTTAAATAATTTCATAAGCTTCTATAAGTTCTGGTGGTTTTGATATATTATTCTTATTTGTATTACATATTTTACATACTGATAACCTCCTATATTTATTATTTTTTTTAATAAATTCAGGAATACTTCTAGTTTGAGATTTACAATTTTTGCAATAGTCCATTTATTTAAGATATATATATTTTATATATTTTCTCTAATTGTATTATTGATAAGATCATAAAAAATTTCTGTACCAGATACTAAACAAATATAGCAAATGGTATTGGCAGGCACATCTTCGTTGAAATCTACACGTAAGATAATACTTGTTTTAGATACAGAAACATCTGAGGGTTGCCTGCTCATATCAATTACAAAAAACGGTCTGATTTTTTTAAATTCCTCTGGAGTTATATACATTAAAGATAAATCTCTATGTGCTCTATTATAAACATTCTTATAACTCATTAACATATCATAAGCAATATTAAAATAGCCTTTTTTAAAATCTAAGTTTAATAATTCTTCTGGATACCTTATACCATCAATTTCCAACCAAATATTTTTCAAATTACAATTACTAAACTCTATTGGGTCTCTCAATTGATTATTTAATCTATCTGTCTGAAAAGCTACGATACCAAATAAAGGATTATGGACATTTCTATATAGATTTGTTATATCTTTGTTTAGTGTTTTACCAGTAATATTACTTTCAATACATTGCATGATTTGAATCTGAATAGATATTCATTTCTCCTGGACAATAAAGTTAATTCATTTATCAATTTATATTTACTCGAATCATCATAAGTCACAATTGGTATTCTAATAAGTAATTCTTCAATAACAACTTTTCCAACTCCAGGCACGACATCTGTTTTATCATTCTTATCTCTAAATAAAGCATCATCGTCACTACGTCTTAAAAAACTTATTTCAAAACCACCTTTATATACTGGGTATTCTATATCTTTAAAAAATCCTAAACACAAATTAGATAATTTACCAACAGCACTAAAATAACCACCACCACTACATTTTGACTGAAACCCACTATTTATTGTTGGCCCACTAAGATCTGCAGAATAACTAATTGTACCTTTAATTAAACTACATCTACCAACATTATCAATTCTATCTAATTCTTTACCATGTTTTTTAATACAAATTGACTCAAACAAAAATCCAGGAAAATTATCAACTAATATTACATTTGATCCTTTAGGATAACTAGTACCATCAGCTTGTAAAACTTGGCCAGAAATTTGAAACTTTGCTTTTTTAACATTTAAGAAACTATTTTCTTCATTTATGTTAAAAGCAGTAATTTTGTTAGGAGCATTAAGACTTGATGTTGATATAGGGTAAAATACTTTATCCTGTTCGCGGATAATAGCATAGTCATAATTAGCAAATATATTTTCCATTTATAAGGAAAAAAATTTAATAAAGCTTTATAATTTAAAATTCCTAATAAAATATAAACATAAATGACCACATATAGGTGGATCAGTATAAGTTTTGTAGTTGATCAGTGGTGTAATATAAATCATCTTTTCCTAAATAATTTACAATTTCTTTAATTGGAGGAGAAAACCCATAAGAGTCAAAATATACTTTTATATTATCATTTTTTAACCATGCAACCCAATGTGAACCAGGTTGACTAGAATTATTTAAATTTAATATTCCACATTCATTTTTCCAAGGTTTTGTTGGTAACTCATCTTTCATAAAACAACCTCTAAAATTCTTAATATTTTTTCCTGCTTTAATAATATCAAAATTAGTTAATGGTTTTATTGCTTGCTTTTTGCAAGCAGGTCTTGCGAATATTTCTTTTTTTTGTTCTTTATTTTGTTTTTTTTTAGACCTGAACCAATCTGTAAAGTCTTAATTTTTCTAACATTTTCTTCCATCACTCTATCATGTCTTTCTGTCTCATCTCGTTTTAATTTCTTATCTTTTGCATCGATAACAGTATTTGCAATAGCACTAGCACCCCCTGCTAATGCGCTAAGAGCACCTATACCTGCTATAATAAGAGGTAAAAAACCACCTACTTTATCTTTATTTCCAAATTGAGATTTTGTAATTTTTAATCTCACCCCCTTTTTATCTTTTTTAGCTTTAGTTAACTTATTATTTTGTCGATCAGTTAAATTAAATTTGTTTTTGCCATTACCAATCTGTGTGTGTTTTAATTGAATAACTACATCACTTTTTTTTTCGAAAGCTCTTACAAGCTTTTTTATTTGAGAATCATTCAAATCTAAATCCATTTAATACAAATAAAATTTATTAAAAATTAAATATTACCCATACCAAAATACCTTTTTGCTTTCATTGTATTTGTGGTGATATAAGCAGCTGCTTTTTCACCTATAGATGCATCTGGGGCTAAAAGCCTACCCCATGCTTTATCTTCCAAAATTTTATCTCCAATATGTCTTGTTTTAATATCTTTATGTTTTTTATAAAAATAATCATGTTCCATTGCTGCCATATCTAGTTTATTTACTGGCTTCTTATTTTTTTCTAAATCAGTAAAAGGGCCAAGATAATTATAACCAGGCCAGTGTATTTCTGGCATAAATTTACTATTTAAAAGATTATTCATAAGACCTGAACCTTCTACAAATTTTTCAGGCAAACTTGATACATAAGATATTAAATATTCAATCCCTTGTGGAGTACTAGCTAATCTTTCCAACTCAGAACTAAAAAATGTATAATATCAATTTTTTCATTATAAAAATTATTATGACCTGCTTTTTCTTCACTAGCGATAAAATATAATCTCTTTAATAACTCATTTAAATTATGTATATATCTATACTCAATATGATCTTCTGTATATTTCATTAAACCATTTCCTGTTAAAATTTGTGGTTTATTATCTCTACTTTTATTTTTTGGTGATGTCGGTGTTGATGGTTTAATCTTTTGCCAAATTGGTTTAATCATCTCATTATATTTAGCAGATGTACTTGATTTAGGTCTAGGTATAGTTTTGGTACTATCATTATCTTGATATATTGAATCTGTTTCAATTAATATTTTTCATAATTTTCAAAATCTTCTGTTGTGTAAAAGCCTGGTTTTGTAACTTCTTTATGAGTTAATAATCTCCACATACCTGGGGTCATGGTATGCTTTTTTCCATTTATAATTATATCATCTAAATCAAAAATTATTGGACATTTTCCGATCATATGTTGTTCAGTATCATCATTATAATATATTCCAAAACTATTAGTTTTTTCTAAAGTAGGTAAATATTTCTGTGCATTTTCGCCTAATATTATTACATCTTTAGGTAAAGGAGACTGTGGTGTTACTTTTATTGGAGAATGTTTAGGTGTATTCATATCTTCCATTAGTCTTAATAATTCTGGATTACGTGGTTTATAAGGAGTTGTGTAAGTAGGTATTATCGCTTTTCGAATATCTTCATCAGTTTTAATATTTATTTCTTTAACTTCATTAACTGCATTTACAATATTTTTTAATTCATTTGTTACAGGTCCAAATGATTTCTCTTTTTCTTCTTCAATATATATGTTTCTTAAAGCTGCATTTTTATACTGCTTCTTCAGGTCATCTTTAAGTTTAATTATTTCATCTGCTTCCTTAACTGATGTTACACCTCTTCCTAATTCTACTTTTTTCATTGCAGATCCACCTCTTTTTCTATCTTTTTCTACCTTTTTCACTCCTTTTAAAAAAATATTTCTCATTTCATTCATATTCATTTAATATGAAAAAATTTTTAATAAACAAATTTATATCATTATTTAGATAGACGTTGACGCTTAACGTTGGCGTTATGTGTTGACGTTAACGTTGATTGCTTGCTTTTTGCAAGCAGGTCTTGCGAATACGTTATGCGTTGACGTTTACGTTGGTGATTTGCGTTTATGTTTATCTGAATTTATGTTGTTGAATTTATTATAAATTTGTTTATCTATTAAATTAATCGATATAAAACCAAACTTATTTTTCCAACAAATTGAACATAAAGATTTAAATTTATCAAAAGTTAAAAAATTACTTATCTTATCTTTCCATATTTTTCTAATATAAAAATCTGACTCCTCAAATAAAACTAAAAAATTACAATTTTGTCTAATTGATCTTGCCTCTAATAAGGTATAATTCTGGCCAATATAAATACATGAAATATTTTTGGATCTGGATCTTACAAAATAATCTTTCATTCTTTCCTGTTTTTCTAAAATGTAATCATCAAAAACAACTAAACTATTTGGTTTACAATCATCAACAGATATTATCTCTTCATTGGTTATATATACCTCTTTATGTACCTCATTTCTCAAATTTGCAAATATTTCTTTCATACCTTCATAAATTGGCTGCTCTATATTTTTTGTAAAAATATAAAGATTATCAAAAGGAACCCAATAATTAACAATAATATTAAATAATAAATTAGTTTTTCCTGATCCAGAAGAACCTATAATCAAACAACGCATAGGTCTTGGAAAAATTGAATTTGATATATCATTATCTTTAACTAAATTAAATACCTTAATTTCATAATTATTATCCATTTAATATAGAAAATTAATATAAGCTTAAAAATTAAAATTCCTATTAAATTTTTTTCTTATTAAATATATATAAATATAAAAATGTCTGAATTAAAAATGTCTGATTCAATTGATTCAGTAGACTTAAAAGTTCGATTAAATAAATATGGATACAAGTATAAATTTATTAAATTATCAGAACTGGTAGCTGACAAAAGATATGAAGTTACTGCTTTTGAACTTGTTATTATTAATGGGTGGGATAAAGTATCTGTTGTATTGGATAATAAATATAAGCTCATTTTACCAGATAGATTTTTTAAGACTATTTCTGAAAATATATATGAAATGAATGATAAAGAGTGGTCTACACTTTACCTTTATTACAGGTATAAAAAAATACTTGATAATGGAGATTCATACCATCGTATAGAGTTTGAAGGTAATTCTTTTGACACTACTGTAATTAAAGTATTAAAGAAATTAAATGAAGAATATTACAAATATACAAAATTATCTGATTTAAATATCAATGAACTTTATAAAATAACAACAATTAGAAAAGTAGATACAAAATATGGTGAAAGAGTTTCTGTTGTTTTAAACAATAAGGATATACTATTATTGCCCCAGAGGTTTATTAATATTATTTCTGAGTTAGATATAAACAGATATGATGGCGAAATGTATATGAAATATAAGGGTAAAAAAACTCTTGATAATAGGAAAACAATCCATTTGATAGAATTTGAATAACTTAACATTATTTTTTGTTATTAAATGAAATTAATCAAAATCATAAATGGTTCTATACATTTAGAACATTATATACATAATGAAAACCAAAGTATGTCTATTGGGTTATATGCTTTGTCTTTTACCAAGCCTGGGGATTTAATTAAAATAGAAAACGACTGTCAAATAATAATTAACACTAACGTAATTGATATCAAAAGTGGTATTTATACTATTGAAAAACTAAATAAATTAATAAATCCATTAATTATCTCTTTGATTGATAAAAAAATTAAAATAGAATCTCCATGTTACTATAGTTTGGATGAAAATTTAAAAAAATATTTAGGTTTTAAGGATATAGAATTTGCAATAACAAGTACCAAAAGAATAATTTATTATCCCACTAGTGATGAATATTACATAAATATTGAAAAAGAATGTGAATTTAGATTAGGTCGAAATGGCCAAATCCCACTAGGTACAATATTCATAGGTATTTATTCAATAGGCGAAATTGAAAATTTATTTAATTCATTCGGAGTTAAATTTGTGGATAATTTTCCTAAAATAAATCTTGAAATAAATAAAAATTTATTAAAAATAACTGCTTCAATTGGTCTGTGCTTTGATGAATATTTATCAAATTGTTTAGGTTTTAATTTTATAAAACATATGATCCCTATTAATAAAACATGGCCTAAAGGGAAAGAAATAGAATTAGGTGTTGAGTATACATCACCAGATATTGTTTATACAGTAATAGGAATAAAAACTCCAAAATTTTACACTCAAAGCTTCTTAAAAGACATAAAAGGCAATATTGAAACAGAAAATAACAAAACTGTAATAGAAAAGAGAAATTACACTATTGATCAATTAAATAAATTACTACCGCCAAATATAAAAATATTACAAACAAATAACTATATTACAATTAAATCTAATGTTTATTATTTATTGGATGAGAATTTAATATCCAGCTTAGGATTAGGTAATATATATAACTATAAACATATTGGCTCGGATATTATACTCGGTAATTATTTTGAAAATAAAATTATCGAAGTACATTGTAATATAATTGAAAATTCCATTTCTAACCATAAAACTGAGCAATATTTACATATAGACGATGATATTTTATGTATTATTAAATGTGATACGGGTGGCCAATATATAACTAATGACATTAAATATATTCCTCTAAATGTAATAGATTTTAAACATATTAAATTATTTATCACCGATCAAGATGGTATTGAAATAATATGTAATGACTTTGTTGCATATTTAATTCTAAAAACATAGATCTAGATAGTTCTATAACACAATGTTTTAACGTTCACCCCATACGGGTGAGCGTCAGATACTTTGTAAAATAAATTCTATATTTGACGCGTGCGTAAATATCGCACACGTCATTTAATTATATTGTGTTCTTAAATAGGCATACCTTTTTCCATTAAATTATCAATACGCTCATAGCAGAATAAATTATCTGGCCTATCTAACATGTTTAATAAAGATATTAAAATATAAGTACTTTTGGGCGTATTTATTATATTTTTATATTTTTTAATTAACAAATTAAGAATTTTTTTCTTTTGCTTAACTATATTATCAATATTTTCAATACCTTTATTATTAATAATAATTCTTTCTTTTTTAGCCAAAGATTCCAATTGTTTATAAAGTTTACCCATTATTTAAATATAAATTTATATATTGATATTATTATTATATATTTATTATATTTAGATGTATAAAATCTATATTTAACACGTCCCCCAAAAAGGGACACGTTTTTAATTTTATTTTATAGCTATTATAAATAATCATATTTAAATGGAAACGTATTTAGAGAAAAATATGTTAGTTTATAGAAAAAGTTACAATTATTATTCAAAAGTCAGTTTTTGTTTACTAGCTTTAAAACTGTTTCTAAGTACAATTGGCCCAATTGGTTATTTTGTATTACCTTTATTAACAATGTTTTCGTTATTAAACGGAATTATAGAAATTTTTGAAAAATCTTATAAGCTTAATGAAAGAATTATAGAATACAGAATTTGTTATAAATTTTATAATCAATTGATATTGCTGTATAAATCTAATAAAATAATCGAGGATGGTATATGTTTAAAAGAAGCAGATTTTAAAGAAACTATTAACTTTTTCCCTAGAGAAAAATACTTAAAACAGACACAACTTAACGGCTACAAGTATACAGCATAATTAAACATTATATTAATTTAATTTCTTATAAATGGGAAATATATATTGTGTTAAATGTAAACAAAAAACAGATAATATTAATCCACATATAATTATGACTAAAAATAATTTGAAAAGAATGTCTGCAAAATGTAAAAAATGTAATTCTTTAAAAAGTTGTTTTATTAAAACATAAAATATTAACTAATTTCTATAAATTCTATTTTTTAAAAAATGAAATATATACTGCCCTCTAGTTAATAGATGTTTAATTACTATCGAATATTCTAGAAGATATTTATTATTATTATTATTATTATTTATTATTATTATTATTATTATTTTTATTATAAATTTCTTCTAGAATATTGTTTTAGTTGAGTTATATATTTCCAATTGGAAGGTCTATTATACTTTTTGTTTGATAATTTATTAAACGTGTTTAAAGTTAAATAGTATCGATAAAAGTGCCTTAAAATTTTAATAATTTCAACTACATCAACTTCAGAATGGATAACAATGATTTAGACGGATTTAATGAAGATTTAGCAGCCTTTAATATACAATCTACATCAACTTCTGAAGCCGCTGAAGAATTCAATGTTGATGATGCGATAGAAGATTTACAAATATTTTTTAGTTATTTAACAGAATTATTAGATCTTATGGCTGGTATAGATACTAATGAAAAGTTTAATGATTCACGTTCAAAACTAATTACTGGAGAAAGAACTTATCCACCATGTTTTAAGCATATTGTAACAAAATATTTTAAATTGTCTAAACCTAAAAAGAAAGGATATAAACTTGTAGGCAAAGAACTTAGTGATTATTTAAAACAATTTTTAATAGTTAATAATAATAAAAAAAAAAATAATAATAATAATAATATTCTTACTAATCATCCGGGTCTAGAGGATGATGTTACTTATGATGATTTGATTACATTTATAAAAAATTGTAAATCAACAATTTCTAATGATGATCAAAAAGCTTTAAAAAAAAAATGTATTTATGGGTTTTTCTTAGAAAAATTTCATATAGAACATCAGTGTAAAATATACAAAAAAAAACAAGTTTAACAATTGAAACTATTGTAAAAAAAGAATTTGATTTATCTGTAACATATTATAGAAAACTACGTTGGCTAGGATTATGGTGGTCAAAATATCGTAAAATAGAAAATTTATGTATTCCATTCAACACATTTTATACTTTTAGGCATCAATTAGAGACTATTTTTAAAAATCCTAAACTTGCTAAAGAATGGCTATAATTTGATATCTATTTATATATTTTTTTTATTATAATAAAATATTAAATTGTAATATTGTAATATTGTATACAATATAATATAATATAATATAATGTAATATGTGTTCTTAAATGTACCTTTTTCCATTGATCTACCATCAAGTACCCGTGGCCTGATGGGTTAGGGCGTATGCATGTGGCCTGCCGGTTGCGGGTTCGAATCTCTCTGAAATTTTTTGCGTTTTCAACTGTTCTAATAGTAATAAGCGCCGCCGTGCGGTCCTACGAGGCTCGAGGCCAAGTGCCGCCGTACGATCCTACAAGGCTCGAGGCCAAGTGCCGCCGAGCGAGCCGACGAGGCTCGAGGCCAAGTGCCGCCGTGCGATCCTACGAGGCTCGAGGTCAAATAAAATATGAATAATAATAATAAAAAGTGTCGCCGTGCGATCCTACGAGGCTCGAGGTCAAATAAAATATGAATAATAATAATAATAAAAAGTGTCGCCGTGCGATCCTACGAGGCTCGGGGCCAAATAAAATGTGTAAATAACATAAAAGTGATAACATTCATAACAGAAAAGTGATAACATAATATGATAAAATGATAATATAATATAATAATATGATAACAAAAATTTTGATATATTTATTTTTATAAAGAATCTGACGCGTGCCCGGATGGGGCACGCGTTAAATATATAATTAAAAATAATAATAATTAGTACTATTGTAAATGAATTTGAGGTGGCTGGTTTGAAACCAGTCACTTATAATATTATAGTAAAAATCATGGTCTGTTTTTCCGGCCATGATTTTATTAAAGAATTTATGGGATTTTGTGATATTAATAACACGTCCGTAAATCACGGACGTGTTAAATATAGAAAAAAATGCATAATTTTATTGAATTTTATAAATAAAAATGAATATAAAAACATGCACGGATTTTCCGTGCATGATTTTAGATTAGAAAAGTTTCATAAAATAAATGTAATGACACGTGTCCGAATTGGACACGTGTTAAATATAGATATGAAATGCATAAATTTTTAAAAAATAATGATATTGAATTTGAACAGATTCGTTTAAATTTTTTGTAATTTTAACAGATTTGTTTAGATTTTTTGTAATTTTTAACAGGAAAATATAAGGTCGGTTTTTTTTAAAATTTTTTATTGTTAAATATAGATATGAAATGCATACATTTTTAAAAAATAATGATATTGAATTTGAACAGATTTGTTTAAATTTTTTGTAATTTTAACAGATTTGTTTAGATTTTTTTGTAATTTTTAACAGGAAAATATAAGGTCGGTTTTTTTTTTAATGCTTTTTCAATGTTATTTTAGATTTTTTTTATGCTTTTTTGTGTGTTTTTTATGCTTTTTTATGTTGTTTATGCATTTTTTATGGTTTTTATTCATTTTTTAAAGATTTTTTAAGGCGCTTTTTTTGTAATATAAAAAGTGTCCTCAAGTGCCCCACCTACTACTTAGATACATATAGTAAGTACGTATGGCTTGAGGCGTTGAAAAATAAAACATCGAAAGAATGTACAAAAGGTATGTTTAATATATTGAAAAAAGCTCATCCGAAATTATTACAGACAGATAATGGTACAGAATTTTACAATGCTCAATTTCAAGATTTAATGAAAAAATATAAAATTAAACATTTCAGTTCATACAGTGTTATTAAATGCTCAATCGCGGAACGCGTGATCAGATCTATTAAGAATAATATATATAGACATTTTACTACTACTGGTACATGGAATTGGTATAATACACTATCAAAAATTACACAAAATTATAATAATACAAAACATAGAACAATCAAATGTACACCGAATGAAGCTCGAATGGATACAAACAATAATAAATTTAATACACAAATAAATGATACATTATATAATCCGAAATTTAAAGTTAATGACAAAGTAAGAATATCTAAGTATAAACATATATTTAGTAAAGGATATACACCAAATTGGACAACGGAAATATTTACAGTTTCAAAAGTTTTACAGACAAATCCAGTAACTTATCAACTAAAGGATGAATCAGACAATATATACTTAGGTGGTTTTTATGAACAGGAAATTAAATTAACTGATTTTCCAAACACCTTTCTCATTGAACGTATTGTAAAAAAGTTGGGAATAAAATGCTTGTTAAATGGTTAGGTTTTGATTCAAGTCAAAATTCATGGATAACATCGTCAGATATTTTAAAATAATTTTTATGTATAATATTTTGTTAATTTTTTTTAAAAATAAAATAAAAAAATTAAGTTTTTTTAAGTCGAATTAATTATTTCACATGATCCCCTAATCCTCAATAGTCTATTTGGTTAACCTAATGTATCCACAATCGATATAAAAAGCACCATCTAGCGGAAAAATTAATCAATGAAAATAAATAATACTTCTGTATTTTTTTATCCTATAATTTTAGTATAGTATTTATTTTTTCTTTAACAATTATTTAATAAAAAAGTTTATATTCAACTTGTATAGTATGGAATCTATATTCTTAATCAAAAATGTTTTAGAGCATTTTTTTTTTTAAATCTTTCAATTTCAATTAATTCTATTGATTCTGATGGTTGACGGTTTGAAATAATTTTCCTCATTCTTTCCGTAATACAACTGTAAAACATAAAATATATAAGCGGTAATGTTATAAATTATTATAATATCATATCGAACAACTCTATTTCAATTATATATATATATGTATATAATATGTAGTTTTTTTCTTATTTAATAATATTCTTCTTTAATATAATATGTGGTAATAATATGTATAGTATTAATTAATGTTTTTTTTTATTTTTTATTAAGGGGTCTCTATAGGCAACTTCTTATACACCCGTTAGTATAATTTTTATTCTGTTTTTAGCTAAATGTAATCTTTATACGTTTTTATTATTATTATTATTATTATTATTATTTTGCATAGTTTAGCTAACCAGTCATAAAATATGTTATTAACATAATATTTAGTTAAAGTATCTTAAGTTTTAAAACTTAAAATATTGATAGTAATAATCAGTCAAAGAGACTATGTTCTTTTAAAATATTTTCATTTTCTTTTTCATTTTTAACTTTATGATATAGTTACTGTTTTTTTATATTTTCAAAAATAAATAAAACTGAGATAATATTAGTGATTGATTTTTGAATACACTGTATAATATAATTCACTTTTTATTCAATTAACTTTTTTTTTGTTTAGCGAAATGTGTGAAAAAATATAAATATAAAAAAGGTATTTTATTATTTTTTCAAGTAAAATAGTATGTAATATTTTTTTTTTTTGTTTTTAATTCATAGTTTTTTTATTTTTCTCAAATATTTTGCTCAACTGATATTTTTTTTTTTTTAAATCTTTCAATTTCAATTAATTCTATTGATTCTGATGGTTGACGGTTTGAAATAATTTTCCTCATTCTTTCCGTAATACAACTGTAAAACATAAAATATATAAGCGGTAATGTTATAAATTATTATAATATCATATCGAACAACTCTATTTCAATTATATATATATATATAATATGTAGTTTTTTTCTTATTTAATAATATTCTTCTTTAATATAATATGTGGTAATAATATGTATAGTATTAATTAATATTTTTTTTTTATTTTTTATTAAGGGGTCTCTATAGGCAACTTCTTATACACCCGTTAGTATAATATTTATTCTGTTTTTAGCTAAATGTAATCTTTATACGTTTTTATTATTATTATTATTTTGTATAGTTTAGCTAACCAGTCATAAAATATGTTATTAACATAATATTTAATTAAAGTTTCTTAAGTTTTAAAACTTAAAATATTGATAATAATAATCAGTCAAAGAGACTATGTTCTTTTAAAATGTTTTCATTTTCTTTTTCATTTTTTAACTTTATGATATAGTTACTGTTTTTTTATATTTTCAAAAATAAATAAAACTGAGATAATATCAGTGACTGATTTGTGAAAAAATATAAATATAAATAAGGTATTTTATTATTTTCCAAGTAAAATAGTATGTAATATTTTTTTTTTTGTTTTTAATTCATAGTATTTTTATTTTTTCTCAAATATTTTGCTCAACTGATATGTTTTGAATTAACTGTATTTAATTCATCACGTTGAAGCTATCGGATAACCGAATTTAGATTTACTAAGAATGTTAACGTGCTATTTTAGCGACACATGAAACGATTGAGTAAACAATCGTATCATGGGGCCTTTGGAAAGACCACTGGAACCTTGCCATTTGTACGCTAAACCCATTGTATTTCATAGTAAATCGTTATCTTTGGAAGGTATTTTCTATGAATTTACGAATATACAATCTATTATGAAACAAATTCTATGATGATAAACAAGGTTGAATATAATATTTATTTGTGTGTGCCTACGTATGTGTGTGTGTGTGTGTGTGTGTGTGTGTGTGTGTGTGTGTATGAACTCACTCAGTGATTATGTTCATGTGACCAGATATTGTTAATAACAGCAATAACACTATGTTACTATCATAGGTACTTTCATCATCCGTGATCCAAATGTGTGTAAACAAGTAATTTGCTTACTCTATAACGTAAACATGTTTATGAATATCTTCAAAATCTGAAATGTTTGTATAATCATAAGATTGAGAAACTATTACTGAAATCAAACTATGTTTATAGTAATTATATTTACCTGAATTATAAATGGAATGAATTATATGAATCATATCTATCTCTGTCGGTTTTATCTTGTATGAGTAAAATGGTACATTTATTACAGGATATGATGTATCAAAATGAATAATAGTCAAATATGCACAACATTTCGCACACCGACTAAATTGACTATATGTTTGCAGGCCTTTAATAGTCTGAAATTGACGGTGAAATCCCTTTAAATGGATTTGACAATTATTGTTTTCATCGTCAATTCGCAAACAAGACAAGGAACAATAGTGTGTCGGTACTGATTTCAGGTTTATACTTAAATAAATTTCTTTAAGTATAAAATTAGAATTATTTAACTTGAATAAATCTAATATTTCCTGTTCATCATATGCAAATGAAGATGTCATACATCGGACCGTTTCATATGAAATAATTGGTTTCTGAACATTCGTATCTACATCATTTGGAATAGTCATCCTTCTAATTTAAAAAAAAAAATATTTAGATTAAATCAGATAGCATTGACTATAATAATTTATTGCTGACTAAAATGGTTATATTATTTTATAAATTGTAAATATCAAGTTAATTTTAAAAAAATATATATTATTTATACTATAATTATTATGCTAATATATATTTAAAAAAAATTAGAGTTATAAGACCTTATCGCGTACCTATACGCTTATGCTACAATATAAATATTTTTGGCAATATTTTCGACATAGGTATATCCATTTTATTTTCTCTTAATAAAACTAATTTTGTATTTAACTCTTTTATATAAGTCAAATTTGGATTAGAATTTGTTCTACTTAAATAGTGAATTTAAGGTTTTTAATTTTTTTAAAGATCTTTATATTCATATCTCTATTTAGTTTTATTTTCGGCAATCATCTTTGCTAATATTTTAATCTGTTCTTCATAGTATTAAATTTGTTCACAGCAATAATCAAATGAATGCCAATAATTCATTATCTATAATTTTAGCTAAGTACATTAGTATAACATAATATATAATATAGAAATCTAAATTACTTATTATATTATTCAAAGCTAAATAAAAAAAACTTTAACAAACTAAACAATATAGCATTTATGTCATAGAAACATACATTTAATTACTAGTGAAACCACATTACTAGATGTAAAAGCAACAAAAATAATTTAAATGTATATATTATATTCGTTTTAGAATATTATATATTTTTTTTTATACAGTCAGTAAACATTATTGAATTTTTTTTTTTAAATTAAAAAATGTTTACGTAAAATAATATTACACGTATAATACAACTATCACACTTTCAATAGCAAATATTTATAATTAGCGAAAGTATTTTAACGTTGATAAAACTAGGTATAGATAACCGTAATAGCATAGGTAATAGCGTTTTTCCCATGTGACTGTACTAGTACACACTATACGTGAACACTGAATCACATAATTGCCCACACGGTATCGACCAGTGCACACCGGACAGTGTACACCAGTGTGTACTAGTGCAGTCAGATTTTATGGTTAAGTTACAATAATTATCAATATTAAGGAACCCTTGAAACCTCAAAAATTTTTAACACTTTATCCATAGTTGATAAGCCCGATGTTTTATCTTATCTTTATAAATCTATGATACGACAGTTTTCTATACCGTGAACAGTCGTATAATTATAACGTATTATTTATTTTATTTAAACATAACTTAACAAAAAGAAAACAGCTTGACGTGTCAATAACTAAAAGTGAGAGTTGAGAAACCGTCTTTTACCATCATTTCTATTTTAATGTTTTTTTTTATTTTATATTATCTTAAAAAAATATCTTTAAGTCAGTAAGCACGACATTACATAGAATTTCTATCTAAAGTGTTACCTACAAGATATAACGTTCACAGTAATATTATAAAGCTATATTTCAACTATAAATTTTTATTATTCTATTTTATTTTATTTTTTTTATTTAAAAAAAAAAAGAAGTATTCATGTTAAATTTAATAAATAGTACTTACATGTTTGTAGAAATTGAAGTATTGAAAGTTTTTTTGTCAATCTTTCGAGTGGCTGCTATTTGTTGATGGCTGGCTGTTGTTTTTAGAGAAGACTGTTATGCTGCTGAGTGCTGACTGCTCTTGGAACTGGTGGTGCCGGAACTGATAACGATAAGCTAACAAATTCTGTGTTTTATACCCGAAAATAACCCTCTCTTTTCTCATTACAAATTTTTTTGAGATGGATTTAAGCATTTATTTCATATACTGTTTTCATATTATAATGACATTGACATTTAGTTAATGTAATAACATTTGACTGGTTATGTTGTCAACAATTTAAATTCATATAATGTAATTGTTTTTTGAGAATGAATGTATACATTCTAATTTATTTTAAATCATATTTGCAATAATTTAAAATTCATATAATGTGCTGTTGTATATGAACATGATCCAACAGGTTTCTAAGGTAAGGTTATTATAGTTATGTGTTCAATGAGGGTATTGACTATGGCAAATGATAAATGTCATAAACATTTGGCTGAGCAGGTTATGTTAGCAACAATTTAAATTCATACATATAATACAATTTGCTGTTGTACCTATATGAACATGGGCTAACAGGTTTCTAACAAATAAGGTTATTATAGAAATGGAACCAAGCCATTGCTATGAACATTTGTATTGAAGTAGTGGTAAAATCTGTGTATAAAATACTGAGGGAATTCAATAATATTTACCAGTCTTCAAGATTTCATACCAGGACAAGCAGCTCAGTTCAACAGAGATACTACCAAAAAAGATGTTGTACCGTACAATGGCTTCAACTGATTCAGAGGTTAGTAACTACTTAGTAAATATCTTATAACCAAAGCAAATTGGAGGTCAGACGTAACACTACTCAACGCTATGGTTGTATTTTTTAAAATAATATTTAATGTCTGGTTATAACATAGTTTAAAAAAACTAAATAGTAACTGAAAACATATTGGATACATTACTCAATGCTTTGGTTATAATTCTTAGAAAATAAATAATGAAAAAAACAGTAAAAAAATAATATACTATGTCTTATGTTTCATAGAATGAACATTTCAACGAATCAATTGATATGAGACCATCATTTTCAAAACCTGGTTCAAAACGTGCTGCAGAAAAAACAAGTGCGAAAAAACCTATGAAAAAAAAGCAGAATAAAATGGTAATATAAATAATATTTTTATAATGATAGCATAAATAATTTAATTTTTTTTATAGAGTGCGTCATACAGAGATAATGTTACCGAACGTTTGAGATCAGAAGAATTTGATGCCGAGGTATTTAATTCACTGACATTTAGACAAAGGGATGGGATAGTTACAATAAAAACACCTTTTGAAGAAAAAGGCAAGGACCTTTGGGTAATTAGTCACTATAAGGTTGCTAACATTGAGAATGTACCAGTAAAAGACAGGTAAATGCATTGGTTTAAATTTAAAATATTGATTAATCTGTTTTTTTTTTTCACTGATTTTATTTACTTCTTTTGTTTTTAAAATAAAATAATTTGTAGATGGAAGTTCAGTGAAGCTACTGTCAGATTGTTCACGAGCGACGAATCAAAAGATCAAACGCTTCATACTGGTCTTAATGAGACAATGCAAACTATATTTGGTAAATTACTAACCGATCCGAAGCGTCAGACTATTAAAAGCAAGAAGACTGTTTGATTATTATATGAAAAAATGAGTTTCATGTAATAAACAAAATATTATTATGCATGTATGTTTTTATTTATTCAAAACTTAAAGGTTTTGGAAAACATAAACTTATAAACTATGGCTGGTTGGAAAAATTTAAAATACTAACAAATTTAATCTACTTTTAAAACATAATATTAAAACTAAAACTTATTAAAACTATTATTTTTGATTTAAGGTGGCATGTAATTAAAAAAAAGCAAGTTTATTATTGAAAAAAAGTTTTATTAAAAAAACAATAATTATACATATTTAAATATTTTTTTATAATATTAGATCTTGCAAAATCATATCGGACAATGTGTTAAAATGGAATTGTAATATTTCATATAGAAATGATGTGTCATCGTTCTGTAGGTGATTATAATAATTAAAATCATAGTTTTGAATATATTGGTTGGTAAATTCGTTCCTCTGACAGGTAGACGGTAGACCACGGACATCATTTTTAATTAGGTCATATGCAGTGTTAAAAGTAATTTGATAATTTGCTAAACGTTTTTGCTTGTCTACCACGTACAAATCTATCAAATTCTGTAATTGACGAAGTCGGTACAAATCTACATGTGACAAGGTAATGTATTCCTCATTTAGATGTAGGGTAATTAAACTCTGTTTAACATTGGTTGAATATGAAAAGGAATCGGTGATTTTTACACGCCTCACCCTAGTATTTAAATTATTAATAATTGAATTGTAATTAGGTTCAGACATCAGTGTAAACCATTCTTCTAAACTTAATGTGATAATTTTCTTTGTAAGTTTACATTCCAATAATAAAATAATTGAAATCTGCTTGTTAATTAGTAATCCAACTGTAATACTTTTCTTGTTAAAAGCCCGGATGTCGAATGTAGACTTACAGACAATTATTGGTGAACTCATAGTGAAGTTATTTTTGTCAAATTTAAAAAAAAAAATCTTTTATAAATAAGAAGTGGGATATAACTGTTAGGAGTTATACATTGAACTGTTAGTTTGTCCCCTGTGCAGTCATATTATATACTAAAAAACTCTTTGGAAAAAATGCAAAAAATGTGAACATACAGATAGCCAATGAGTGCGTACAAGAGAGGGAATTTACATATACTTACTAACCTGTTACCTGAAAAACATTTTAAATTATCTTATACGCACTAATTCGCTAGGACTGTATGTCCACGAGATATTAAATCGAATATTAACACATTTAAGATAAAAAATTCAATTTTGTTTTATTTTTTTTTTTATCCAATACAGCAAATATTATAAGCAGCATAAATAAATATATGTATATATAAACATTTAAAAAAACAAACATGATTTAACAAATGGTATCGTACGAACCGGTTTCACAATTACAAATAACTTCGGTTTTACAATATTTACTTAAGACTTTTTGAACAAACTGATTTCCTTTCATTAACAATACAAATAAACATCTAGGTGAGAATCGAGTATGTTCTATGAAACAATTATCACCGATTTCAAAACTATGTAGAATTATTCCACACCAATGACATTGAACTGCATCGTCGAGATTGATATAGTAAAAACCACATTCCGAGAGTTTGTACTTATTCTGTCCGGTATTTGAAGGGAAACTTCTAAAAGTTCGTAACCTCGATACAAATGTAGTGAATTCTGGATACGCTGGCGTTGAATTGAATCGTATTTGATCGACCAATGACTGGATATCGTTTGTGCATTTTTGAAAATTCATTTTTGAAGAAATTAAATAACTTATACAATTTAATAAAACTTTGAGAAAATAAAGAAAAATGAGACACAACTTGAATGAACGATAGTTCATTAGTAACTGAATATAATAAAAAAAAAAATAATCAACTTCAAAAATTATTGTAAATTTGTTTATCAAATTTTAGATAAAAAAAACAGTGTAACCAACACGAGTAAAAAAGAAAAAAATATTAAATATAAATATTAAATATTTTTTTACGTGAGACGAAATTTGGTAGTCAATCAGTGTAAAATTTGTTACACGGTAAATCTGAGTGCTCCAAGGGGACATTCCCCCCTTGAACTTTTTTTTTTTCCCTGGAAAAGCTGGCTGTGAACATACAAATATATACTACTGTTACGTCCCAACTGACGTCGATATATACATCAACGTGGAAATGAATACTTGATGCACTTGGTTATTATGAGTATTTATTTAAGTACAAAATTACAATGTATAAAGCTTATGTAGAGAGGTGAGCGGTGTTACGACCTGACTCTGAATTGTTACTAAGATTTTGAGTGGTGTTACGACCTGCCTCCAAAATGATACTAAGACTGTGAGTGGTTTTACGACCTGCCTCCAAGTGTCTTGAGTATCCCTAACCGTCTGCCGAGCTCTTGTCCCGGGCTGGTATTTATATGATCGAGTCCTTTGGAGTGGGTGGTTGTATCAATGGCCAAATTCGGTCATGAGACTGCGTCCGGGTCTCGTACTTGGTATGCTGGTCGACTCGTATCCTTCGTATGAATAGTTGACTTTCCTAGAGAGATACTTTTACAGTGTCCCTAACGTGTTATAATATACTAATTGCCTTATTAATTATATCGTCGAGTACTATTAGAAACCTGCGCTACGTCGTACATTGTTATTACTTAATTACTAAATACGTAGGTACGTAACACCTCCCTTCTAAAAAAAAGACTTTATGTTTAAAAGCTTAAACATAAATCTTTAACATTTTACGGTATTATAACAATTTTACATATATGATACATTGGTTATAAGATAGTGATACACTGTTACATGAAGTAGTGATACTTTGTTACATTTAGAAATCTAGTACATCTGATTATAAAATAGTGATACATTGGGTTAAGCACATAATAATTGTTAGATATTAATACATTTTTTTTTTTTTTTTTTTTTGTTTTGTTTTACATTTTCCTTCTTATTCTAGTGTTAGTACATGGTGGCTACATATTTGTGGTTAAAAATACTTAATCTATTACAATTATACAATTAGACATATTTCATATATTCGTCCTATAATCTATTGGTCTTATATATGTTGCCTATATATATATATATATAATAAAAAGAAAAGAAAGTTAATTTGTTTACCTAGAGTATGTCCATTCAAATGTGTAGAATCTTATCAACCCCTGATTCCCAGTTATAGGTATAGTCTACACTATTGTATTTTCACTCTTTAATTAGTAATTACTAGATTATTTATTCACTTGTTGTCACTGTAAAAATATATAATTAATTGTATTTGTGAGATAATTTTATTCGGATAATAATATTACATTATGAGATATTAGTTCTACTTTACATATTAATAATTTATTCCTTTGTATTAATCTTATTCAGCTGCCTCGGCGGCTTGTATTAATTCGATTATTAAATTTGCCAAATCCAGACATGTGGGTGCGTGTATTTCGCGTACTAAAATTGTTAAACGGAGAGTCATAGTGATTATCTCCATAATTCTATTCATCTCAGCTGTAGTATATGGTACAGGTAAATGTTCATTGGCTATTCTCATATGGTTTCTTAGGCACGTAGGTCCTTCACCGTTTATTATGTACTGGTTTACGTGATCGTTGTGCCTCAACGAGTATTCTAACATCATTAGGTATAATACCCGTCTAGAAATAAATTCTCGTGTTGGCATTTTGCATATGTATTTTATACGGTGTTTATAGGTTACGCGTTGTGGATTAAAATAATCTTGAGGTTCCGTATGATTGTCTTATCTGGAAACAAGACAAGATACTAATGTCGATTTTGGTTATTTAAGTTGTTATAAATTGATCAAATGAAATTTCGTTTAGCATTTATAAATCTTCCGTTTTTAACACTAAAATTAAATATGTTATTTTAAATTATTCTCGCTTAATAGCGTTTTATTTAATTCATTGTTCATACTTATTAATTATGATTATGATTATGATTATAATTATTTATTTATTATATATATATTTTTTTTTTTTTTTATTATTATTTACATACATGTTAATTATTTTTTTTCTATACATATGACTACTCTTTTTAACTCAGATTCTCGTGGAACCTTTTTACGTGGTTTTTATGCACCGTAACGTGTCTTTTCCCGCGCATTATTACAATATTTTCCTTGTCCAATACATCGGTTACTTCATAGGGGCCTGTCCATAATGGATTAAGTTTATTCTTTTGCGCGCGTTCCCTTAATAAAATTTGATCTTTTACGTGTATTTCTATAGGGTTTTTATTGCTATCATAATTCTCTTTGGATTTTATTTTACATTTTATTAGCCTTTCTCTTGCTATTTTATGAGCCTCCTGCATTTTCTGTTTTAAATCAAAATAGTAATTGTCATAATTATATCTAGGTTCAGGTTCTCGTGTTAGCTTAATTGGTATCTCTAAATGTTTACCGTATAGTAGAGAATATGGTTGATAACCCGTTGATGTGTGCTCCGTAGTATTATAAACGAAAAATGCGTAGGGCAAGTACTCATCCCAATTGTTTAATTTCTTATCGACATAATGTCTAAGGTAGTCTGATAATGTCCTATGTGATCTCTCCAAGGCTCCATTGGCCTCCGGGCGATAAGAACTTGTGTTTATTTTATTTATTTGCAATAATTTGCATACCTCGGTAAATATTTTACTTAAGAAATCGGTTCCCTGATCGGTTAATATGGTTTGTGGTATACCGTGTGTGCATACAAAATGTGTTACGAATGCTTCGGCTATAGTATTAGCTTGGTGATTTGGGAGGGGAACGCCCATGGTGTATTTTGTTAAATCGCATTGAATTGTTAATATATATGTATTCCCTGCTAATGTAGTGACCAACGGGCCAACGATATCTAAACATATTTTTTCAAATGGCTCAAAACTAGTGGTCGTAATTACCATCGGTTGTTTTACCTTTTTATTCGTGACCTTTTTCTTTTGACATGATGCACAATTTTTTATATATTCGATTACATCTTGTTTTAAACCTCGCCAATTAAATTGCGTTTTTATTTTCTTTATGGTTCTATGTATTCCGACGTGTCCGCCGGTTACGGAGTCGTGACATTGTTTGAATATGATTAATTTTTCCTCATCACTAAATTCTAACTTGGAACAAATAATTATGTCTACTCCTGTGTTTCGGAAAACATATCGAATCATAGCACGTACTTGAGCCCATTCTAATCGGTCGTTAAAACCTAATTTATTCATAGCTAATTTATTCAATGATTGTTCCTCACATAATAATTTTAAATTCAATAGAGACAGATAAATGTTTTCATACGTAGCTTTTTGTTTGTTTTTACTTTTGGTGGTTAAGAATATTATATATCTATCTTTATCCCGTAAATAATTTACTTCCCCGATTGCTTTACTAGGTGTTAATTTCTGACCGTTGCCAAATTTTTGTTTTATTTCGTAATTTATTCCTGACATAAAATTATAATGTTTTTCTATCTCCGAGACTATGTGATATTCCTCGGGTGCTTCTATTAGACTACCGTTTACTTCTTTTACGTGTTTATTAGTTATTAACTGTGTTTCGAATTTATTAAAAAATGCGGGATAGCTTTCCTCTTTTATTTCATTTATGGTATACATTCTGGTCAGAGCATCGACGTTTGAATTTAATACTCCAGGTTTATAACGAATCTCATAATCGTATTCCTCTAAAAGTATTCGCCAACGTGCGAGTTTCGATAGGGGGTCCTTTAAATTAAATAACCATGAAAGTGCGCGGTGGTCGCTCATTATAATAAATTTTCTTCCGTATAGATAGGGTCTAAATGTTTTTACTGCGAATATAATAGCTAAACACTCAAGTTCAGTAGTACTATAATTGTTTTCACTTTTATTTAAAGTTCTAGATATATATGCAATAGGTAAATCCCGTGATACTTCCCCTTGGGATAATATGGCACCTAGAGCTTTTCCACTTGCATCTGTGGTAACGATAAATGGTTTTGTGAAGTCTGGATACTGTAATATAGGTTCTGAACATAGGATATTTTTTAATTTATCAAATGCTTCTTGGCAAGGGGTGTCCCAGTTAAAGGTAACGCCCTTCCTTAATAGGTTTGTCATTGGTTTGGCTATTAAGCTATAAGATTTTATAAATTTCCTATAGTACCCAGAAAGTCCCAAAAACGATTTGATTTCTTTAACGTTTGTTGGTGCTGGAAACCGTAATACTGATTCGACCTTTGCAGGATCCGGTTGTATGCCGTTTTCACTAATTATATGACCTAAATACATACACTGTTGTTTTAAGAACTCGCATTTTGCTGGTTGTATTTTTAAGTTATGATTTCGTAATCGTTCGAATACGTCGCGTAGTTTTTCGTTATGATCAAGTAACCCTTTGCCGTATATTATTATATCATCTAGATACACTAAACATTTTATGCCTACGATACCAGCCATTACATTATTCATTAATCGTTGGAAAGAACATGGAGATGTTTTAAGACCCATTGCCATTTTTTTAAAATGCCAATGACCTTGGTTTGTTGAAAAGGCTGTAAGCTCTTTGCTTTTTTCATCTAATTTTATCTGGTAAAAACCTGAAGCAAGATCAATAATACTGAACAGATTACATTGTCCTAGCTGATCTAATATTTCGGTAATGTTGGGTAGTGGGTGGTACTCGTTTATCGTTACTTTATTCAAGGCTCGAAAATCAACAACTATTCTAAATTTTGGTATTTGACTCGCGTCTAGTTTCTTTTTTACTAAAAGTAAGGGAGCATTCCATGGTGAAAAGGAGGGTTCAATAATGTCGTCCTTTTCCATTTGTTTGATTTGAGAATCTATTTCGGCCATTTGCGCGTGTGGTAAGCGATACGGTCGCTTATATATGGGCTCCTGATTCTCCGGTATATTAATTTTATGCGTTAACGTATTTGTATATGTTAACGTGTCCCCCGTTAAATGAAATATGTCTTGGTAATGTTCACATATTTCCAAAATAGTTTGCCTTTGCTCATTATCCATATGATCGCTCCTAATCAATTGTCTTATTTCTTTTATGCGTTTATTTTTATTATCGTCTTGTACTATTGACTGAGTATTATATTCGA
>CARXXK010001494.1:0-24505 GCA_949089665.1 Macrosiphum euphorbiae
TTCCACTACAACACAACACAATGGAAGCATTGCCAGCCTCATCACATTCAAGTACACCCACATCATTAAAATTATCTACCTTGTCAACCGTCAAGCTCCATCCACCAACAACAGAAGAAGCACCTCCAACATCATAAGCCGCAACACCAACAAATCCAAATAACGTAAGCAAACAACAAAAAAGAACTATAAAATCAAGATTGTGGTATATCAAACACAAACTTACACAAAAATAAACCCGTTTAATTTCCAAAAATATCATCATTAATTATAATTCATCATTTATTATTAAAAAAATCAATACAGATTACATTTCACAAAACTAACCATATTCAATCATAAAACTTTATTTATTTATTTATTAAACAAGCCTTACATATAAAGTACAATTATGTATAATTAAAATTTTTACTCACCTTTCAAATATTCTCATTATATACTTACTTAAAAAACTTTAAATACACATACAATCTTTTTTAAATATAACACAGTAATTCAAGTATCATTTCAAATTATATAAATTACAATATACTCTAAACACATTCTAAACTTTCTCAATTATATCTTAATTACTTATGTTCACAAAATAAATATTCAAATCATGTAAGAACTTAGTACATCAATAATAATGTCATGTATAATATGTCTATAATCTAACAATATTACTGTAATTTTTTGTCAACACAATACTTATAATTTTTATTCTAATATGTTAATATATTTTTCTTCTTTTAAACTATGTCACCTCATACATATATTGTATAATGCCAAGTGCACTATGAGGGCATAGTGCAAAATCGAATTCCGTGCAATTTGTAATATATTATACTTCTGCCTATTATATCAATAAATACATGAAATATAATTTGGAACCAATAACGATCATACACCGGTGTATTAAACTAAAAAGGTAACTTAAATTATAAAATAAATTATTTAACATCAAACTCAATATATAAAACTTAAATCAACATCAATTCAGACCACCCAGAAGTAACGCGATTTTTTCATACCGCAGAATATCACAAAAAATTCAAAAGACAACACCCAAAAATAATAATCACACACGAACGCAGATTATCAGAACAAAATCTATAAATATTAATATCATAACCATTCATATGCACTACAATCAACGCAATTATGCCCACGTATCGAAACATACAATACCTACTATCAGACTAAGAGAATTATTAAACCCGTCAAAATCAAATATACAATGAACAACGATTATGGTACCGGGCACATGGTGAAAAACCAAATAATGAAATCAGCAGCCATATATCCTATAACAGAGAAAAAACTGATTACACTATACACCCACATCTCCGCGAATATCAGAGAAATAATACAAATATGCACCACATTACACAACCGTCTACAACAACAGACCATTAAAATAACTGCACATTTCAAACTAAGCAATCGGTATTCCACATGAGAGTACAAGTCGTAACACTAAAAAGAAGCAATCGATTCAAAACTTAAAATGTTAACTTACGAACCTACTTGATTACAACCACCCTACACTTCTCACACTTCTTGCCGTACATGAATTCATACCGAATCTAACAATCTTATGCCAACCAATAAATCGTCAGAAGCAAACACTCATCAATAAACAAATCATTAAGAATAAAAGTTAAAAGAATAAGTGACAAGTACAATCAAGCACAAACAATGTATGCATGCCTCAGCAAAGATGTACAATAATAATCATTCAGCAATAGTCAATACGCAAATTTCATTACGATCACGGAGGACGCATACCAATGCGTAAAACGCGGGACCAGGCCGCCAGAACGCTGCACGCCACGCACCCAGTTATCTAAGAGAGGGACGGAACCGGTTATATATAAGCCGCGCAGCCCTCTACACAGCCATATAGAGCTCTACCAGAACCGGACCAGCACGCAAGACCGACGCCATTCAACATCGAACATACGCATAAGATTTTTAGGTATATCTTTTTCAAATAAATAATTTTCCGTCGTTCGCTATTTAATAGATTTAAAAAAATCAAATTTAAATATTACATCCACGTATGGTCGTATTGGTTCAGGATCTATATTCTATAATAGTTTAAAACAAAACAATTTTTTTAGTTTCATTATTCATACCGTGTTTATACAGCTCAAAATTGTATCCATCTTATGTATCTGATTTATGATTTATTTATAATACAGCACTAATAGAGTCTATCTCTCGTTACTGTAATACGTGTGTGAGGGAACTCTTTGAAGTATTTGCATTCTAAATTAATCATAAAGAAAGAAACATACTCAACTATATCCTGAGTATCGAACTTATAATATAGTTATAATACAGTACTAATAGAACCTTTCGCTCGACACTATTCGAAAGAAAACGTGTGTGAGTTAGTTCTTCGAGGTATCTGTGTTCTGAACATATTATAACGTTCACAAACTTTACAAACTTCCTAAAATTGCATCCACAACTATTAAACATTATACGAGTGTTCTACAAATAAATACTGAGATATTGTATACATCAAAGAAAGTCAAGTCATTGCAAACAAACACTGAGGTGTTGGACAAAAAGAGAATCAATAAACTATAATAGAATACACTCGATAGTACAACAAAATACATAATGAAGTGAAACATACTTGGTTATTTAAAATATTGCAATAATAGGTGCGCATCGAAACACGGTCAACAAAAGAACATCAACGACACCCCGATCGAGAATAACGTCGTCACTGCGATAAAGGTAAGTGAAACCATATTCATAATTATCTAAGTCAAAACGTAACCCCACATTCTTTCATGAATTATAACCATATCTAGCAGTGGAATAAAATTTTTTACAAATATACACCAACTTTCCAATATTTCAATAAACTACCTACATTTTAATCTTTATTTTTATAATTTTATTTTTTCTATCACAAAAAAATGCAATTAGAATAATAAAGCTTAATTTAATATAAAATCTATGGTAAAAAAATCTAAAATAATTTAAAAAAATATTAATTAAAATCAATATTCAAAAAATATAGAATTTACAATTTTTATATCTTAAAAAAAATTACTCGGACGTTCTTTGCAGATTCGTTTGGTTTCTAAATAAAAAAAATAGTAAAAAAAGTTTTTGGACGATACGACAAAGTCTAGTGTTCTGTCGCGGTTTAATAGATATGACGTTTGGCACAATATCTTAGATTGAGTATACTTATTACAGTTATCATTGAAATCAATATTGACACGAACGCGTCAAATATATTACGACCTGTTGATTCTGGACCAAAAATATTGTACTTGTGTGGTAATAAATTGTTTATGCCGATCAGTTCTCTGGACTATAGTATAGCTGGGCTATACACGAATAAATACATAATTAATATTATTACATTTCATATAGTTTGGGCCAAACTGAACAATTAGTTATTATTATTTATTATTTAATGAATCAAAGTATTCGAAATATACACAATACACGTCATAGGTACACGAAGTTTTTATACATTATTAAAGTTAACACAAATACAATTATCAGTAAAATATAAATTTTTATTTATTTTTATTTATATTTTATTAAATGAAAATCCGCGGAAAACTATGTGTTATTTCAATCGTATATAATTCATATCAAGCATCTCAAATAAATTATATGAATCTAAAATTAACCGTACAATTTATCAATCTCTAGAGTCTAGGTAGTACTATTATAGTGATGTGCCTGCATCAATACAATAACCATTATTTTAATAACCATTATCCATTAGTACTTAATTTCAAACGAAAATCTTGAAACACGCCGAAACAGGATTAATCCTATAATGTTGAATACGTGTAATTCAACCTATATAAAAATTGAACTTAAATATATCAACAAATATAATTA
This sequence comes from Macrosiphum euphorbiae, assembly GCA_949089665.1. Lineage (NCBI taxonomy): Eukaryota > Metazoa > Arthropoda > Insecta > Hemiptera > Aphididae > Macrosiphum > Macrosiphum euphorbiae. Next base: position 3,868 of record CARXXK010001494.1, read on the forward strand.
AAAAAGAAACTTTTTTGTGAGCACAATGTGATAATTATCTATACACAATAATAAATACGTTAAGCGTAGTTTACACGATGCTAGTTTACTAGCGACTAGTAAGCTAGTTCACTATCTAATAGTAAAAAAGCATTGTCTAGTTGAGTGTGCTAGTAAACCATCAAACTATTTTGATACTAAACTAGTTTGAGAGTTAAGTTAAAATATTTCAACTTTTCGGGTTACTTTTCAAATTTACTGGAATATTTATTTCCTTTCCATACAACAAGGTATATGGCTGATAATTTGTGGATGAGTGTTCTGTTGAATTATAAACGAATAGTGCATAAGGTAATAATTTATCCCAGGTGTTTAAATCTTTGTCTACGTAATGCCTAAGATATTCGGCTAAAGTTCTGTGTGATCTTTCCAATCCACCATTGGTTTGTGGATGATACGGGCTAGTATTTATCTTATTAATTTTTAAAAGTTTGCATACCTCGGTGAATGTTTTACTTAGAAAATCTGTCCCTTGATCAGTTAATATGGTCTCTGGCATTCCATGGATACAAACAAAATGTACCACAAAAGCTTCAGCGACAGTGTTGGCTGTGTGATTTGGTAATGGTACTCCCAATGAAAATTTGGTTAAATCATCCTGCATTGTTAAAATATAGGTATTTCCAAAAACAGTAGTTACTAATGGTCCTACTATGTCTAGAAATATTTTTTCGAATGGCTTTGAACTTGTGGTGGTTATAACCATGGGTTGTTTAACTTTCCTATTCGTGACTTTGTTCTTTTGGCAGGACTCACATTTCTTAATGTAATCCTTAACATCAGACTTGAGCCCTGGCCAATTAAACTGACGTTTTATTTTCCTAATTGTTTTATTTATTCCTGCATGTCCTCCAAGTACTGAGTCATGGAATTGTTTGAATATAATCAACTTTTCTGCCTCTGTATACTCCATCTTTGAACAAATTAATATTTCTATTCGAGTGTTTCTAAATATGTATCTAATCATGGCTCTGACTTTTTCCCATTCTAACCCGTCCTGTCTACCTAACTGTTTCATTATAAGCTTATTTAGAGAATGTTTTTCGCATAAATATTTTAGATTTAATAGAGCTGTATATAGATTTTCGTACGTAGTGATCTGTTTAGCTTTACTTTTGGTTACTAAGAATATTATATACCTATCCTCGTGTTTGACTTTTGTCACTTCGCCTACTTGTTTGTTTGATTTCAAGATAACAGTATCCCCGAATTTCTGCTTTATTTCGTAATTTGTTCCTGTCCTAAAGTTATAATACTTTTCTATTTCAGTAACTATGTGATAGTCAGAAGGTGATTCTAATAATTCACCATGTACTTCCTTAACGTTTCCATTGGTTATCAATGTGGTTTCGAATTTTACAAGAAAATTGTTATAGCTTTCCTCCTTTATATCTTGTATAGTGAACATTCTTGATAAAGCGTCTACGTTACCATTTTGTACTCCCGGTTTATATTTAATAACATAATCGTACTGTTCTAACTGTATCCTCCACCTAGCTAATTTTGATAAAGGATCCTTTAAATTAAATAACCAAGCTAGTGGTCTATGATCGCTTAAGATAGTAAATTTCCTTCCGTATAAATAAGGTCTAAATTGCTTAATTCCGTAAACGATAGCCAAACATTCTAGTTCTGTTGTGGAGTTATTAGATTCACTTGGACTTAAAGTCCTTGAAGCGTAAGCTATGGGTAGATCTTTTCCTATTTCCCCTTGAGATAGTATGGCTCCTAACGCCTTCCCACTAGCATCTGTTGTTAATATAAATTCTTTCGTGAAATCTGGGTATTGCAATACAGGTTCTGTACATAAAGCGTGTTTTAATTTTCCAAAAGCCCTATCACAGTCTTCATTCCAAATAAACGGTACCTCTTTCTTTAATAAATTCGTTATAGGCCTAGCTATTGAACTGTAGTTTTCAATGAACTTCCGATAATATCCAGATAATCCTAGGAATGATTTAATTTGTTTTACATTTTTAGGTTCGGGGAAATCAAGAACAGCTTGGATTTTCTTTGGATCTGGTCTTATTCCTGTTTCAGATATAACATGCCCTAAGTATATACATTCCCGTTTAACAAACTCGCATTTATCTGGTTGAATCTTTAAGTTATGCGTTCTTAGTCGCTCAAATACATCTACTAACTTATTATTGTGATCTATCAAATTTTTCCCATAAATAATTATATCGTCAAGATATACTAGACATTTAATTCCAATTATTCCAGATAATACATTATCCATAAGTCTCTGGAATGTCGAGGGGCTAGTTTTCATCCCCATCGCCATTCGCCTACAGTGGTAGTGTGCATTATTCGCAGAAAAAGCTGTAAGTTCACGTGAAGATTCTGATAACGGAATTTGATAAAAGCCTGAGGCAAGGTCAATTACGCTAAACAATTGACATTGCCCTAAGTGATCGAGTATTTCCGTGATGTTAGGTAAGGGATGAAATTCATTCAAAGTTACTTGATTTAAAGCTCTAAAGTCTATCACAATTCGAAACTTTTCTTTACCACTTGCATCCAGTTTTTTCTTAACAAGTAAGAGCGGGGCGTTCCAAGGTGAACTAGAAGGTTCTATAATTCCATCCTGTTCCATTTTATCTAACTGTTGTTTAATTTCAGATTGTTGTGAATGTGGCAACCTATATGGTCTTTGATAAATGGGTTGTTGATTAACGTTTAAATTAATGACATGCTCGGCTGCATTTGTAAAAGTTAGTCTTCTAAATGGAATATTTCGGAATATTGCTCACATATTTCAAAAATGGATTTTCGCTCATCAATGCTCATATGATCACTTCGTATTAAATTAAGGATTCTATTTACACGATTATCGTTGTTAATCTCGGCATGTACCGTATGTATATTATAACTCGTCGCGGTATCATATAATATTCGATTCATTATACTTTCATTTATTTCCTTCGTTACTTCGGAAACATTTAATATACTAACTATAACTTTTCATAATTTTACTGTTCCTACCACATTGGCACAGTATACATCCTTTATTAATTCCTGCTTATAAACTATAATGTCTTTATTCTCCATAGCCGGATCGGCAATTGGTATAGATACCACTGTTTCCGTTCGTGGATTCAACTTAAAACATAATTTTTCCTTAATTATCTTATTGACTATCTTATTATTTATTATTAACGAATTATTAGCTACATCAATTACTGCCTTATTTTCCATTAAAAATTGTTGTCCTAAAATACCATCCTTAGGTATAGGAAACGAATCACGTACTACTTGAAATACCGTTTCAATATTAACTTCATTAAATCTTAAAGTTATCTTAATTTGTCCTACTGTTGACACTATCTTATCATTAATTCCCTTTAAATATATTTTTTTTTTTCGTGTACTAGTGTGTCACCTGTCAAAGCACTAAATTTTATTAAGTTAACATCGCTTCCAGTATCTACCAGCAATTCTATAAATTCTTTTCTTATATTGACAGACTGGCAAGTGACATGATTGTTGTTTAAGACTGATACGACGTGTAGGCATTGTCGGAATCTTCCTCGACCGCGGCTATCAAATTTATCGGGCGAGCGCCACTCATGTCGCCCGATCTCGGCAAGTTTCCCGAATTATTATTGTACCTATCGTTATTCTGTTTCCTAAAACACTTGGTAACGTCATGTCCAGATTTTTTACAATACGTGCATATAACGTCTACCGGAGCGTTGTAATTAGTAGGCTGTCGCGTGAAATTATTGTTAGATGGACGCGAATTGTTACTATTACGATGCTGTACACAATCCCGGGCAAAATGATTGCCTCCGCATTGATAACATCGTATATTACCTATTGCATTGTTATTATTCCGATAATTACTACTACGATTATAATCATTGTTGCGAATGTTGTGATTAAAATTATTACTGTTAGATTGACGCGAATTGTAACTATTACCTTGATTTATGTCAGGTCTATTATTATTGGATGAATTGTAATTATAACGATTATTAAAATTATTATTCCACCTATTAGAATTATTGGTATCCCTGGTGGAGTTGTTTACTTGTCTACCTGAACTATTGCCTCCATAATATTGGTATGCATCTGACTCGGACTTAATTTCGGTCTCTTCGTCCTTAGCAACCTGAATAGCTAATTCTAAAGTGGGTGGTTTTTGAGATTTTACAATGGTCTTTAAACTAGGTATTAACCCTTTAATGAATACTACCAATGTCTGTTCCTTTAACTGATCGCGGATTGTATTTGCCTGCTCTGTAGTTTTACCTTTTGTACTTGCTACACATAAATTGAAATATAATTGTTCTACCCTTCGCGCATATGCACCTACGTCTTCGTTACTTCTCATACGTACTGAATTTAATGCTACCTGCAATGAAGAAGTGGATTGTCGAGGTTCGAAAGCGTCTAATAAAATTAATTTTATACCTTCCCAATCGCTAGTGTCCCTATATCGACACACATTTAAAGCTTGGTCGAACAACTTGGTGTTAATAAATTTCGTGAGTATGGGTAGGTCTTCTTTCTCTACTACCGAACATGCTAATTCGCAAGCTTTTATGAATTGGTAAACGTCCCGTTCGCCGGTACATGTAGGGATCATGAGGGTTGCCTTATCTAATGGAATCTTTCCTGGCATTTTGGTTTTCTTGGTTCGTTTAACGTATTCTAATTGCGTATGTATTATCCTCTTCTGCGTACGAGTACCTATCTGTCGCAGCTCAGTTTCGTTTACTATTATCGGTCGTATGCTTGTATTCAATAAATCTTTTTCCCTTGTAGCTTCCAAATATTTTTCCCTATCGAAATCTTTGGAATATTGATAACCTTCTTCGGTACTTAAATCAATTAATAATTCTTTATCGTCAACTGTTGTTGTTTCGGTAACTGGTTCGTTATCAGTTTCCTTCGAACTGGTTGTACTCGATTCACTATCCTCGTTATTAATTATATCAGAACTTGTTGATTTAATTACTACTACTTCCCTAGTTTCCTGATCGATTAATTGTATACTTTCAGATTCACTTTCAGTCAAACTAGTAGTATTATCCTTTTGACTCATTAATCAATAGTCATAATCACTTAATGTAATAATATGAATGAAAACGGAATTAAAGTGCTACTGACACACTAGTGTACAAAATTTTAAATCGTACGCAATAATTAATTCTCTAATGAAATTTAATGAAATAACTAATAACTATAGTGCGTAAAATAAACAGTAAATTATTAATCAAATAATCAAACAATCAAAATAAATCAGCAACAATTAACAATAAATAATTAATAACAATCGTTACCAATTATTTACAATCAATCCGATTGCTTCAATACTTAAATCCAATTTAATTACTTAATAATTTATTTAAAGTAATTTTATTAATAATAAAAATTTAACTTAACTTGCCTATTTTAGATTTAATTTTAATTTAATTAATCAATACGATTTAAAATTAAAATTTAATTTAACTAGTTACTCTAATTTTTTTTTTTTTGCTTTAATTCAAATTAATCAGCCAATACGACATCTATTTAAAATAGTAACTCTTATTACTGCATTAATTGAATTAAAATTTTCTTTATAAATCAACCTACTCTTTTCAACACATAAGGACTTATTCCGGCCTTGTAAAATAAAATTCAAAATATAGACTCACTGTCTTCAAATAATTCACAATATCAGGACTTAAAATGCACGTCTGCATAGCCTATAAAATTCAATAATATCGACTTCAATTGTCGTAATAACACAAATAACACAAAAGGACTTACACACGGCCTATAATAAATTCAATAAAATAACTCGACTTCAACTGTCGTAAAATTCAAATAACACAAAAGGACTTACAACACGGCCTATAATAAAATTCAATAAAATTCAAAAACAAAAGGACTTACAACACGGCCTACAATAAAATTCAATAAAATTCAAAAACAAAAGGACTTACATCACGGCCTATAATAATACTCAATAAAATTCAAAAACAAAAGGACTTACAACACGGCCTATAATAAAACTAAATAAAATTCAAAAACAAAAGGACTTACAACACAGCCTATAATAAAATTCAATAAAATTCAAAAACAAAAGGACTTACATCACGGCCTATAATAATACTCAATAAAATTCAAAAACAAAAGGACTTACAACACGGCCTATAATAAAACTCAATAAAATTCAAAAACAAAAGGACTTACAACACGGCCTATAATAAAACTCAATAAAATTCAAAAACAAAAGGACTTACAACATGGCCTATAATAAAACTCAATAAAATTCAACACAGACATCAATTGTCTAAATAAATTCACAAAATACAAGGACTTACTTCACGGCCTTTAAATAAAATTCTCAATAAATTCTCAATATATATATTCACCACATATTCAACAGTAAATAATTAACCCCCTTTTACTTAAAATTATTCTTAATTAATTCTTAATTTATTATAATAATCAGCACGAACTATTTCAATGACTTGCTTCTAGAATGGAATTTGTTAACTAGAGAAAACTTCTTAAATAATTTCAACTATGATTGTTAATTAATTAATAAAATACATTTTCCTCAAATTGATTACTATCTGCAATAATTTATTAAATAAAACAATGCCTTTAATTTATTTCTTCTCTAAATAACTGAATTGAATTTCCGTTGTATTTCAATAACTATATTTATTCCTAAAATAATTTTATTATTCTATAAAATTATTAGTTAACTCAAATTATTATAATAATCAACACAATTGAATTCGATAATCTGATGCGTAAAATAGACATTGTTCAGCTTAAATAAATTTAAATAGTAGGTACAAATGTCTATAATTAATCAATCAGAAAAATTATATTTGAATATGAAAATTAAAATCCTAAACAATTAAATTGTTTAACTCAACGATTAAAATTTATTAAAATTATTATGTTAAATTAATTAAATGATTAAATTAAATTGTTAAATTAAATTATTCAAATGATTGAAAATTATTTTAAAATCAAAGTACTATTTCTATTTTATTTAAATAATTTGAAATTTATTTTAAATTATTTATTATGTTAAGTTAAAATTGAATTATTAAATTAAATTATTTAACCGATTGGATAATTTTATTATAAAATAAAATTATTGTATTTTATTTAACGATTGAGGATTTAGTTTAAAACTAAATATTATTTTAATTTAATTTAATTAAATGATGGAAAAATTTTTTTTTTTTTTTAATTATTTTAAATTTATTAAATGATTGAAAATTATTTTAAGTTAATTTATTATTTTAAATTATTTAAATGTTAATGAATTTATTTTATTAGAATGATTAAAAATTTTATTTGATTTAAACTATTATTTTAGTTTATGTTAATTTAATTTATTATTTTAAATTATTTTAATGTTAATGAATTTATTTTATTAGAATGGTTAAAAATTTTATTTAATTTAAACTATTATTTTATTTTATTTTAATTTAATTTATTATTTTAAATTATTTTATTATTTTAAATTATTTTATTATTTTTAAATTATTTTAATGTTAATGAATTTAATTTATTAGAATGGTTAAAAATTTATTTAATTTAATTGTTAGTTTATTTATTTAAATTGATTTATTATTTAAATTATTTTATTATTTTAAATTATTTTATTATTTTTAAATTATTTTAATGTTAATGAATTTATTTTATTAAAATGGTTAAAATTTTATTTAATTTAAACTATTATTTTATTTTATTTTAATTTAATTTATTGAATAAATTTATTATAAATAAATTTATTATTTTTATTTTATTTAGAAATGACTTAAAGTACTGAACAATATCTATCTTATTCTATTAAAATGATTGAAACATAAATACCTGAAAATAAAATTTTATTTAATTTAATTTAAAGTTAAAAAATTTTAATTTATTTAAAATAATTCGCGACGTTATTTTAAAATAAATTATTATTTTATTCAAATGTTATTTAATTTAATCCTTGAAAATTTCTCGATTTATTTTATTAAAACACTGGTAAAATTCAACACAATTTCGGTTTGTTGAAACGAAAATTCAAAGTTCCTAAAATTTCTTATATTATTTAACACGACTAGTTTCTTCACTTATTATTATATACTATGGTCTTGCGCATAAACCATAGGAGACGAACACCACGATATTTATTACCTAAGCATACTTACAAAAACGCAGCTGGTACAGCGGGTGCTTCCATTTTCTCGGTTGAAATGTTGATTGTAGTTGGGTGTTACGTAGTTGTACAGGATTCTTTCTCGGAGTTGCTGGAAGGTGTACAGGCTCCCAACGGTGGTCCAGTGATGGATTTTCCTCCTTGATTGAATTTTAGAAGTTGAAAAATTTTCAAAAATTTTTCGAAAATTTCGAAAAAATTTTTTTTTTTGTTCTTCGGGTTTCTTCTAAGTATCCTTTTGAGATACCCTGTCCACAGCGCCAATTTTGTAACGTGCCAACTACGTCAACTCAAGTTTGATTGTATTTCGAAGCAAAATAACAAGTTGATGATATAATGATAGTTTATTTGTATTTATTTAACACGAAAATATTCTAAGTCCAATTAATTGAATTGTAAATTTATGGTAAAACGGGTTGTGACTTCGTATCGACTTATGGCTGTCCTGCTATAGTGCTCGTCGTCTTGGCTGGTGTTCGTCTGATGGACACTTGTCCATCGACGTATTTCGTCGGTTTTCCTATTAGATCCCTCCTATGGCATTTTTAGTATAAAAAATGGTACATAGCTGCGTATACCTGACGTCATTTCGGGCGTCCTCTACGAAATAATGTTAATTGGGATTATATGTTTCAAAGTTATCTATTTTGTTATTTACGGCTTTTTCGTATTTCCTAGAATATGGATAATGCGCGCGTTCTATACTCTTATCGATGTGGCCGCCCGGACGTTTATATTATTACTATTATCGGGTTGCGTGCCCTCTGCAGCATTTATATTTGTTATTGAATATAATATATTATATTATAAGCGTATTATACTTAATACAGCATAATATAATATAATATTTTATATATTATTACTATTATAATATGTACGTAGTCACAGCCCGTTACACCTCGCATCGACCAAAGGCACATCTGCATCACTGAGTCATAGGTCAGTGTTCGCACTACGAAATAGTCAACCATTTAATTATGGAAGGCCCCTGGACTGTGAGAACCAACGACGCAGTCTACCAGGGATCTAGTAGAGAGATAGTACCATGTAGGAGTGATGGGATCAAACCATTAGACAGACGTGATCTATTCACCGTACGTACACACTACACACTCATGTACCTCTTCGTTCTTAGTAGTCACCATTTTTCTCTTTTTGACTCAGATTATTTTCGTTAACGACATATTGCGGGACTTAGAGAATATTCGAGCAATCTCTTATTTTCTAATTCACTGGTGCACTTCGCTAATTTGAATAATCTAATAGTATACAGTTCAACTTGTCTTATATTTTTACATTTTTAATAAATGTTACAACAAACCACAAATTGTTGATCATTTGACAATCATCCTATCCTGTCACCAACTACTATAAGGCGGGTCTACGCTACAAACGTATCTAGTATATTAAAAGGTATAGTTTTTTTTTGGATTCATCATGTATAAATACAAGTCAAAACTTACTATAAATTAAGAAAAAAACGAAACTATTGCTATTATAGCAATACAATAACATTAATTACGGATATTTTATTTTAGTAATTATATTTATTTATTATAATTATAATTATATTTATATTATATTATATTTATTTCGTGTATTTTTCTAAATATATTATAATAATACATATACTTGACATTTTTATTATATATACATATTTATAATTTTATTAAAATAATAATAATGACCAGCAACAATAAATAAGTTTAATCAAGTTTTATTTTTTTTTTTTTTTTTTTTTTTTATTAAATAAAGTTTTACTGACATATGTCATCTTAACTTAGTGTTGATTAGATACATTTTTTTTTTAACATTTGGAAAAAATATAACAATTAGTAATAATTAGAAAAATTATTAGTAAAAATAGAAACTATCGACTACGTTTTAAATATTTACAAAACGGAAGAAAAAAAAAAAAACAAAAATAATAATATATTAATAAATAATAGTTATAACAATAGGTCGTGTGGGCGTCCACGCTTGAGTCGGCGTACAGAAGGTGGGTCACTTAGTTTATAAAATTTCGCACTATGAGCATAATTTATGTGATCGAAGAAGTTGATAGTTAATTTTTTTATGTACTCTGTTATTGTGGGTAGCTGAAAATCTTTGTGAAGTGCATCATTTCGTACAAACCATGGAGCATTAGAAATGGTTCTCAAACTTTTGATTGGAAAACTTGTATTTTGTGGATGTGGGTTTTTGCACAATTTCCCCACACAGGGACTGCGTATAGAAGTAACGGTCGTAGAATTTGTTTATATAATAAAAGAGAACATCTCCAGCTTAAAGTAGTTTGTCAGTTGATCAATGGGTATAGTATTTTTAGCCTCTGGTATCCTTGTTGTAGTTTGGAGGTGATATGTGGATTCCAAGTTAATTTTCTGTCCAGAACTACACCTAGGTATTTTATTTTAGGTGAAAAAGGAATATAATTACCGCACAAATTTAAGTTACCAGGAGTTTTCGGGCGTCGGTTGGAGAAGAGTACCGCAGTGCTCTTATGAGGGTTTAACATAATTTTCCATTTATCTCCCCATTTTTGAATTTCATTCAGGTGGGCTTGAATATTTTGGGTTATTGTTTCGGTGTCTTTGGCGCTTGAGTATATAGCACTGTCATCAGCGTATAGTGCTACTTCAGTATTATTTGTTGTAGGGAAGTCCGAGACGTATAAGTTAAAAAGTAAAGGTGAAATTTTTGAACCTTGTGGTACTCCTGCGTTTCATCAAGTTTTATTATGCGGCATTTCATTTTTATCCAATCATTAATTACATTCAATCACACTATTATTGATCGTATGATAACATTAATTTTAAGTTTAAGACTGAGTTTTAAATATTAATTTAGTATTGAATTAATATAACAATACTATGTGGGTTATTCGTGTATAGCCCAGGCACGGATGAAGAGCACTGATCGGGTCAAACATTTTATTACCACTTAAATACAATATACGTTAATAATAAATACAGTATTATCATCCATTCATCCAGTATAGTATAAGCACTCTCCTGCCCTGGATACGTCACCGGTATAGATGACAGGTGTATTTTTGGCCCAGAATCAACAGGTCGTAATATATTTGACGCGTTCGTGTCAATATTGATTTTAATGATAACTGTAATAAGTATACTCAATCTAAGATAATGTGCCAAACGTCATATCTGTTAACCCACAACAGAACGCGAGATTACAGCAACAATAGATCAGTATTAAAATATTAACAGAAAAATTAAAAAATTTTAAAATTTTAAAATGCATGTAAGTACCTATTATAATGTATAATATCTCCGTCCGTTTATAATGTTTATATTATAGTACCTATATAGTGGTAATAGAGAGAAGGATTTCCGGCCACGAATCTCATCAGATCTTACAAAACAGTTTTCGTTTTAATTCGCGAGTGCGTATAATGTGGTATAAAGTTGTTCGGTGCAATAAAACGAATGTTGTAGGTACATACTTTTACGCATGTGATTGCATCACCTCCTATCCAAATAAATGAGCCAATTTGTTTCTCGAGGATCAAGCTTCAAGGAAAAACGAATATATCAGTCAAGGGTTCCTTATAGAAATAATGTCAGTTTTGTATAGTTAAGAATTTGTCGTACGTAAATTAAATTGTGTGTAGGTACCTAACCAACTTTACCTAAAAAGGAACATTGTAAAATCCAAATGAAACCTTGGTAAAATAACCCCTTATAACATTCCAAGTATAATAATATTAATATTGTACACAACACTGTCGTTGCTTTGATTATCGTATTTACTTATAAACTATATAACATGTTTTATGTATGAAATGTTGTCAAATCAAAATACCTTTATAAAACCTTGGTAAAATAGTCGAGTATAACGTGTTGAATGACGATATAATGTATAAATATTATTATATTATTAACATTATTAAACATTATACACTAGGCGTGTACTATATATTATACCAATTGTATAATCCGACTTCACCCGCGGAAAAATAATCAATTTTGTAATAATATAAAATATAGAGTTATATCACAGAACAATATAGAATAGACACTCGTTCAGCTGGTCGGGTTTGTATATCCGGGATATAATATCCCTGGTTTATGAAGTATTGGACTCAAAACATTATACCGTATCCGTAATCTGATAAGATGTTGGTAACGTGTATCCCTATTTGTTAGTTGTTAAGATATTATAAAAAACAGAAACAATCCATCCACCACGGACAACTACCGTTTTGATTTATTCAAAGTCTTTTTATGCATGGTACTGTCATTATTGTCATATTTCGCCATGAAATATGAATCAAATATTATAATATTGTTAGTTGACATTTTTCAAATAAATTATAATTTTGATATGAAATATATAATTAATAACTTTACCATGCCCCATGGATACCGTCTTCAAGTCCACAATCACCCGATTTGGCCATTTTCTTTAAACTTTTCTGTTGGCTCTAACACATTAATAACTGACATTTTTGTCAAAATCATTAGAGTAGTTTTCGAGTCTATAGGCAAAAAAAAAAACACAGAAGAATCATTCTATAGATAAACTTTTATATTTGTTTTAAGATATAGTTTGTTTATTTATATAAGCTTCCATTAATAAGCTCGATGATTTGATGCATGCTTTCACCTCAGTAACCAATGTCAATTATTTATTTACAAAAAAAAGTACTTACTTCTGTAAGAATAAGGTCGTCCGATGATAATTACTACTATGCCTGTACCTGTAAGAAAGACCCAACAAAAATCGATAAATTGTATAGACCTAAGAAATACCTAATAGGTATATTTTTTATGAGCAGTGGATATAATAATTACGATTACAGAAAAAAACACAAAAACCGATGGAATCACTATAAAGTACCAATAATGAACAACATCGTGCCAACCGAAGTTTTTATTTTTTTATGTACCGAAAAGAAACTGAAACCTAAATTTTAGTTTTTCTATTAACCGAACCGAAAACAGAGGTGTAAAAATCATCAAGATTCCAGTCCCTGTATTTAATCCATCTATATTTAACCAAGAATAACAGCCAACTTTCCATCAATGTGAAGTATCACTGACAATAGAACATCTCACTCTCCACTGTCCCATGTATGATAAGTAACGACACTTAATATAAGCTTCCCCTACTAACAAGGAGGAAGCGCTAAGTGATGTCAACAAGAATTATATTTTTAATTTAATTACATACAACAGCAATGATTCTGGGTTGTGTTTATATCCCACTTCTCTCTCCTTTATTATTATAAGAACAATTATTCGTAGCTGTTAATGAACTTTTTATATCTAATCCAAAAGAAAAATGTATTTTATAAGGTGATTTTAATCTACCCTCTCTAAATTAGTCACCATATACGTTGCCAATAATTTGTAATTCTCCAATAGACTTTTATTTTATTAGTATGTTATCCTAGTTTAATTTTAATCAATTTAATTTAATTCACAATCACAATAATGTAACTCTAGATTTAGTCTTATCTAATATCCACCTGTTCGTCACTAATGACACTGACCTATTGTTGCCTATTGATAATCACCACCCAGCACTTAATATCTCGTTAAAATATGAGCAGTTTAATATCTTATCGACTCAATATGATATAATTTATGATTTTAAAAATTGTGATTATATCAGAATTCTACGTCATCCAATATCAACTTCGTAGTCCATCATCTATATAAAATATTGCACGATGCTATAAATATTTTTGTTCCTAAAAGGCGTATATACATTAATCCTAGGTGCCCAATTTGGTATTCCAAATCTTTAAAATTACTTTTTAGTTCAATCTTCTATAAAAAACAATCCAAAATATTTTTGGTAATTTGTTGAAAATTCTACTAACAATAATGCACTACCTCAATCATTATATTTAGATACAACAATTGTTAATAATGGTACAGATATCGTTAATCTCTTTGCTAAATATTTCTCTGATATAGGTTGAATTAAACATAGGTACTCAACATTATATGATTAATCCTGTTTCGGCGTGTTTCAAGATTTTCGTTCCAAATGAAGTACTAATGCATAATGGTTATTAAAATAAAGGCTATTTACCATAATAGACAGGGCTGGAACTAAGGTAGGTCAATTGGGACATTTGTCCTAGGCACAAAGCTAACGTCATGAAAACTAGGTGGTAGCTAATATGTAGTTAAATTGAAAAAAAAATATTAATGCATTTTGTGACTATAATTACTTGGCTACGTGATGTCCATTAATAACAACGCTTGAGATACGTGTCTGTAAAAATTGTATAATGTGGACTGCGGAGTATAACACCTGTACACTTATTGTAATTATGTAGGCATTTTACTATATTAATAGACAATAGTAATACCTAGACTATAGAGATTGATAAATCGTACGGTTAATTTTAGATTCATATAATTTATTTGAGATGCTTGAATATGAATTATAAACGATTGAAATAACACATAGTTTTCCGCGGATATTCATTTAATAAAATATAAATAATAATAAATACAAATTTATATTTTACTGATAATTTTATTTGTGTTAACTTTCCCAATGTATAAAAACTTCGTGTACCTATGACGTGTAATGTGTATTGTGTATATTTCGAATACTTTGATTCAGTTAATAATAAATAATAATAATTAATTGTTCAGTTTGGCCCAAACTATATGAAATGTAATAATATTGATTATTATATTGATTATTTATTCGTGTATAGCCCAGCTACGGATAAAGAGCACTGATCGGCGTAAACATTTTATTACCACACAAGTACAATATTTTTGGTCCAGAATCAACAGGTCGTAATATATTTTACGACGCGTTTGTGTCAATATTGGTTTTAATGATAACTGTAATAAGTATACTGTAATTTGAATTTATTTCCGTAATAAAGAAAGGATTATTATTATACGCAAGCGGTGTATTATTCGGTTAAGTAAAGTTTGATTGCCAGTAATCTACAGATTTTTGGTTAACAAATATATACTAACTCAAATTGATGGGCGGAGATAGACTCTCCCGTTTGAAATCATTATAGTCATATGAACTTACAATATAACATTGATTGATTACTGTTAAATGGGGTTAGAAGAACAACTCTTTGTCTACACATCCGACACCCTAAATTTAAAAAAACTCATTATCCAATAAAAAGTATAGTATATTAGTATGTGCCTAATGGACACGCGTATCCTTAATTATTCAACTGTATCTAGCTACATACATAATAGCCGATAATACCATCGGAATCAAATACCGACCAGTTTTGGTAACGTAAAACTAACACAGGAAACACACTTTGGATCGTGACTATTTTTATATTGATGTAAGCCTCCTTTGTTACTTTTATTATTAATATGTATTTTCATCATATTATAATGTTAAATATGTCTTATACTTCCAAGCTAAGTGCTACTAATGGGTTAATGTGGTAATTTGGTAATGTAGCTCCTCTAGTCACGCAACCTCTTACTGTTTTAGATTCTGAGTGGAACGATGAATGTATTGATTTTACAATGATGTGTTTTTTTTTTTGTGTCCGTGTACACGATAAGTAGTCAAATGAATGCTTCGATGTTCAACTTCAGTATCTTGTTCGATTAGAAAATGAATCTAGTTGGTGCATTCTGGATGTATAATTTTAAAATTCCTAATAGTTTTCACAACCGACGTACATAATAAACACATAAAAATTAAGGAAAAACGGGAATTTTTACGCATAATTGATTTTTCACAAAATTGAATTTGGTTTTTGGTGTAACTTTAAAACAAATGACTGTAGATACATGAAATTTTCACTGATTGTTTATATTTTCAGTTTCTATACTCGATAACATTTTTAAAATATTATGATTTGTTTTGAACTGTTTAGGGACACTTTCATTCTCCATTTTTTTATTAGTTTTTTTTCTAGAAATATCAATAAAATTTTATTTGTTGGTTTCGAAAGCTTGAAAATTTTAATAGAAGACACCTAGTATATTTTTTCAAAGGGAGATGAAAAATATTAAAAATCGTTAGTCACAGTTTTTTTTTTAAGCATTTAAAGTTCAAAAATGACAAAATATGGAAAAATCACGAAAATTTGCAAATTATTTCGAGTTAGAAATTCGTAAAAATTTTTCTTTTTAAATATAAGATTTTAAAATGTAATACAAGGTTAATCATAAGTTTGTCTACCTTTATCAAAAAAAAAATGTCATTAAGAAAGTCAAATTAAATTTTTTAGGGCGATTGAAATTCAAATTTTTACAACATAGGATATTCACTCGATTTCTCGTGTAGTGATTTCTTTATTTTGTTGTAATTAAAAAACGAATAACTGTAGATACATAAAAATTTCACTGAATATTCATATTAGCATTTCCTATACACCATACAATTTTTAAAATATTTTGATTCTTTTTGAGCTGCAAAAGTAAACAACATTACAAATTCGTATTCATACTTGGTTCATTACAGCCATATTTTAATATGAATAGTTAATTAAATTAAATTAAAAATCAAAAAAAATATAAAATTTTTTTAAAGTACCTACAATATTAAGACAAATTATAACATCTCTTATTTAAACTTGGTTCATTACAGACATATTATTATTATAAGCGTTCTTAAAAATTCTGTGCAAGTTTTAACTGTACATCGCCACTTAAACTACCAAATTATTTTGAGTTAAGAATTCGTAAAAATGTATCTTTTTAAATCTAAGATTTTAAAATTTAATACAAGATTTCTTATAAGATTATCTACCTTTATCAAAAAAAAAAAAAAATGTCTATAAGAAAGTCAAATCTCGAATTCTCATGTAGCAATTTCCTTATTTTATCAAATTTAAAATTGAATAATTATTTTGCAGTTAAATTCTATAAATGTTTAACTTTTATATCTTAAGATTAGAAATTTAAAACAAGATTCCATGTAAGTAGTTAATTCTCTTACCAAAAAATCTAAAAAAAACAGAAGCACAGTTTATTTGTATAGTCATTTTAAGTTCAAATTTGGACGAAATTAGATAAAAAAAAAACCTAGAATAACTATTTTAATTATTTAGTTGTGATTGTATAATATTATTCGTGGGTACTTGAAACTTCTAAAGTACCTACACTATTATATATCTATGAAAGTATTAAGGTTTGTTGTTTATGTATAACGCGTTATAAGTACCTAATGGATATTGTGATATGATTAATTTTGAATTTATTATAGGTCAATTTTTTTAATACTATTGATAAGTATATAATATGTCTTATACCTAGACTGATATACCATCTCGCGCTCAGAAACGTTTTTCTTATACAGTGATATTATATCATTGAATTCAAATTTAATACCAAACCATTAAACAGTGACCCACTGTAGCCTACTATACAGCAGAGCACCTTTTTTTTTATTCTTATCTTATATGGCGCCACTTGTTATATGATTTGTAGTTAGAAGCTGGTCACGATGGCTACCTATATAATTCGCAAAAAAAAAAAAATCATTTTTTTGTCTACATTTTAAATAATAATTTTTCATATGAAATAAAAACGAAATTCGCAGTGAAGAGAGGTGAAATAAATGAATAGTTAATAATAAAAACAAACCTAAAATACGATCTAAACTGCCATAGGTAGCAATGTCGTTTCGACCTATTTATTGAAATGAATAATACATCTATATATACACATCTTAATGTCAAACAAATGGTTTTTAGTCTCGTCGGGTTTACTAGGCACGACGAGAACACGCCTTTCAGAATTTGACGGAAAGCTGCAGTCATTTACACAAAAAAAACCAAAGCTTCTTGTCCTACACGATTTCGTAATCTAGATTATTGCAGTCGTCGCATGTTCTGTTGCGGTTGAATAGATACGACGTTTGACACAAATGCACAGTATTTTAGGTTTTGTATACTTATTACAGTTATCATTGAGGCCCGGTTTTTCAATCATAGTTATCCATCAGATAACTCAAGTTATTTGACAGATAAGATAAAATTTATATATTTCAGTTTTTCATTGTCGGGATAAACCTTATCCGATGGATATTGTTTCGGATAAGTTATCCGTTAATTTTTGTATTAAATAAATGTTGGTAAGTGTAGAAGCCCTGTGGCTTAGGAGGTAACCTGTGGCGACTACACTTACAAACAAGATCTTACTTCACGTCAGTAGGGTTACACGAGTAGATAAGGAGTAGAGTTTTCGTTTGAATACACAAGAGCGTCGAGGTAAGTATATTTTAAAACAGTTAATCACACATGTTATTTCAATAATAAATTGTACCGTACGAAAAATACAAAAAATTTCGCGTAAGTGCGTGAACAAACGCAGAACAAAGAATCGTTGCTTTGCGTTCGAGCGCGGTGCATAAAAAGCACGAGTCTACGGAGTCCAACGGCGCCGTAGCCGTCGAAGCGTGAGTTGTTGCTGACGAGCAGGGCAATTTCGATAATAAAACACAGAGAACATAAAAATAAATACATATTTCGAATATAAAATAAGACCCCGGTATCGCCACGAAATCTTATTCAACGGATAACTAACAACTGATAACATAAATATGGTTTGTTATCGGAATTTATCATATTATTTTAAATATTTAATTATGAAATACGTTGTGTTGTTGTCAATTTCACAATTTTCGTCTGCATTCGATTTTATTTAAATGGATTTATTTGAAGAGGACGATGATTATGAAATAATTCAATATTCGATTTATTGACGTCATCAATACACTGTACACGAAAGAATAAATCATATGCTTGCGTGGGATGACCATGCCTTAGGGTGAGATTCAGACGTGGGAAAAATGTTGTTCGTAATTTATTAGAATATATTGAAGACGAAATAGCTTCACAAAAAATTAGGTGAGCTAATAAATAATTATTTATTAACTTTATCAAACTAAATTTATTAATAATTATGTTTTACATATTTTTATATACAAGAAATAATGCTGTGACACCGATAAATAAATTACTGTTTGCTGTACGGTTTTATGCTACTGGCTATTTTCTAATAACGACTGGTGGTTTTATTTGTGTTAGTAAAAGCACAGCTTGTTTAATAGTACGCGATGTTAGTGTGGTCATAGCAAAACTTCTACCAAAATTCATACGTATGCCAGAGACCGAAAGTGAAATAATTATTTGTTAATCTTTGTTTTTTTGAGACATGTTGAATAGAGAAGTGAATATAACTTATATCGAACGAGAGTCGACACTCAACACACAACACAAATCACAATTAATAATTTAGTAATTAATAATTAGTAATTACATACAATTTTACAATAATAATATGTATAAATATCATAATGATATAATATATAAATATATATATAAAATGTTTATATGATCTAAGATGATATCACAGAACGATTCCTTCTCAATTTCATCATTGACCAATCATAATCAAATAGATATGTGTAACTTATTCCATAATGAACAGAAACTACCTTCTGTTAGTATAATTTTCCTATCGACAACTTTATCCGTCGGATATCTGGAGAATAAAATTACATTGAAAAACCGGAATCACTTTATTTGAAAGATTATCCGCCAGATAAGTTTATCCGGCGGAAACGTATCTGGCGAATAACTGGATGAATGAAAAACCGGGCCGAAGACGTCAAATATATTACGACCTGCTGATTCTTGTCCAAAAATATACCTTTAGTCTATACCGGTGACGAATCCAAAGCAGTTGAAAGATTATACTCTATTGGATGACAATACTGCATGTATATAATTCATATTCAATAGCATCTCAAATTAATTAAATGTTTCTAAAATGAACCATACAATGTATCAACCTCTATAGTCTAGGTATTACTATTGTATATTAATATAGTAAAATGGCTACATAAATACAATAAGTGTACAGGTATTATACTAAGCAGTCCATATTAAACATTTTTACAGACACGTATCACCCGTATCTCAAGCGTTGTTATTAAGGGACATTAATTAGACTACATTAATAGCCAAGTAACTATAGTCACGAAATGCATAATATGAATTATTCTTTTTAAAGTCGACGTGATATAAACACGTTAGTATGTAACTATATTATTTCACTTGTATTTTACTAAATGTTTTTTTATGTATAAGGCCTTTCAACACTTCTATGTAGATTATTTAAATTTTTAAAAGGGCGTCTGCATATCTTGTAATCGGTATTGCAATATTATTTTTCCGTAGATGTATACGCCGTTATACCAGAATATGTTCGTGATTTTCTGAACATTTTAATACCAAAAACTTGTTTTTTTGATTTTCAATGGTAAACGCCTTTTTAACAAAATACCATCTCAATACAAAACACAAACATTTCTGTTCTTTTTCTTGATAACATAATTTTGTGTAGGTTTAATATATTTTATTAAGTTGTAAATTGTATATTAGGTAATGAGTGTTTTTATAAAAAATAGGAGTTTAAATATTGATAATTGTTA